>CM060706.1:48790685-49010685 GCA_030686995.1 Artemisia argyi | reverse complement strand
CAGTAGGCGCCTAGGCGGGTCAATGCAGATTTTTTACCTGCGAACACTGGTGTTTGGTTTTCGAAATTTCATTAATAATATCGCTTTAAGTGTGATTACAAACACTACATTTTCTTGCATTTTTCAAGAGCATGATGTAGTAGGTTTTTTACATTTGAATATACTTCAGATCACTTTCAGTTCGTTTGACTAGTTAGACGAGTTTCAAGACTTCATGAACCTGTTAAAAATAAACATAATGCAAATAGGTTTATTTATAGGTAAATTGGTTGAAAAGGCGACTTTAATAATTCAGTTTGCATAATTTTTTCTCTTACTGTTTATATTGTATGAATCTCAGCTTCTACTTTTGTTGTGCTCTTGTAGTCTTGATCATCAACATTGTTCTTTCACATATGTTTGCATATATATTTTATTGTTAGTAACCGACTATGTTTGGTTTCTTCTATATGAGTGAAATATATATTAGAGCATAGACTCTTCTGTTACTCTAGAGTCTAAAAATATAGATGTTTCTTGTTTGAACTTTTCTGATGAATTAATGTGGGACAGTCACTCGACCTGCATTCATTACTTTCTGAGATAACCTTACATTTCTAGTACTGTTTTCGACAACTTCCCAGCTTTTGTGCTCCTATCAAGTATGCACATGGAGGTATAGACGTTTCTTGTTTGAACTTTTCTGATGATTTAATGTCACTCGACCGCACTCACTACTTTCTGAGATAACCTTACATTTCTAGTAACTTCCCGGCTTTTAGGCTCCTATCAACTATGTACATGGAGGTATAGACGTTTCTTGTTTGAACTTTTCAATGATTTAATATGGGACAGTTACCTGACCCGCACTACTTTCTGAGATAACCTTACATTTCTAATGCTGTTTTTGACATCTTCCCGGCTTTTGTGCTCCTATCAAGTATGCACATGGAGGTATGGGTTCCTTTTCGTTGGTTTATTGGTACTCTTACCTTCTTAAAAAGATTTAACCTTTAACTACTTTTAGAACCACAAAAGGGGATTCTCTGCTGTACCAAATTGTTTGCCACTACCCAAAAGATCAACTTAAGCTGTACAACTAAATTCTAAATGGGTGATTGGATGTGCATTCGGGTAAAAAAAAAGTGCCTTATGGTTGTAGTATTCTGATAATCCAAAGTAAGGGGTTGTTTGCAGTTGGCTATTGAAAGTGATGATCATATACTCTGCAATATTTTTCAATCGCAGATAGTTAACTTCTAGTGTTTGCAATTGGCTTTAGGAAGTGATAATCATATACCCAGCTATGTTTTTCACTCCTGATAGTTAACTTGTATTTTTTGGGTATAGTGAAATTGATAATTGCTTATTTAGGTTATACTTGACTACGACTATGCACCAAACCTGGGTAGTTTATCTGATTATCTATATTGGTCATGTTACATGCAAATCAATAAATTACCATTATATGTCAGACACTTGGACAACGACCTGCTCTTCATAACACAAAACACATTATAAAAGGATTTGGAGAATTAGTATTCACAAGAACAATGGCCGTTGAGTCTGAGTGTAAAGTAATTGTTTATTTTTACTTTTCAAACATCACATTATATGATATTTTTTTTTAGTGTAATCAACATCAAAGGGCATCCTCTAGATGTCACTTGCCATTCCTTTTGTTAGTTTAGTGCGCTTGGTCCATGTCAACTTTTTCGCAGATGGATCATCCGATTTTATCTTGTATGTGCTTTTCTTCCCCTATTTAATTGTTTGATAAAGTTAGAGCTTATTGTCCGATGGCTTCCATTTCAAGGATTTGTTTTCAACTTTACGTGTTGAGATGAAAGAAGCGTTTCACCAACTTTCTCTCTCGTTTTAGTTGTGTTTAGCCTTCTTTCACGTCAAGTAATACAAGTGTTCTTTCTTTTTCAAACACTAAATACATCTTAAAACTCTCTCTAATCGACCTGGTCCCCGAGAACCGGTGGTTTGATGGCTAGTACTCTTGCTAGTAGGGTTTGTTGAATTGAAATTATTGGTAACGTGGTCCTGTGTTGTCTAGTTGAAATGTCATTTGGACTTTGGGTTGTGTCCGTGAGTAAATTGTACTTTTCATAGATAAGGTCAAGTGTATGGGACAATAATCATGATTCTTTCATAGCTAAAATATCGAGCATTGTAAAGTTGACATAAAGATATAGCAAATGTAAAATATGTTCACTTAAACAAATGGGATTTTTTAAGCTATTTTTTTTTAACCTTGAAAGGAGCTTAGCATATATCTTATTTAGTTGAGACTTGAGAGTGTGTTGGTTGATAAATAAAGGATTGTGCTTTTTTTTCAAGTTAGTATGAACATGACGGATCATGTTATCTTACAAGCAAAATTGTGGGGTCTACTGCAAGACTGGTTTTTTCTTTAGTTTATGAGGTAACATGAGGAGTCATGTTTATTACTCACTTGAAAGAATCTCAATCCTTAAAAAGATTTAATTAGGTGATATCCTAAAAAGATTTAATCAGGTGATACGGATACCTCATGATTATTAGTTAGGCATTGAATAGCACTCAGAGATATATGTTTTTTTTAGAGGTATATGTTTTGTTTGAGAGGTATATGTTTGACAAGTGTTCTTTTATGATGTTAAGAAGATAATATTGGTCCCTTTTACTTGGTTAACTATAACTACAAAGCTAAAGTAACCAAGTTATATGATTTTAAACAAGGATGTATAAAACGATTAACAATAAAGAAACGTAAACATAAGAGACAATATTTTTCAACGTTTAATTCTTTATTAGAAGTTAATCAAAAAGAATCGTACCCAAGTGTTTGCAGAATAACACTTGAGATTGAAAACGACAAGTATGGTATTGACTCCTCACTAAACTCAATCTATTGTTGAGTGACAACTTTAAGGACCCACTGAGCTATCTCAGGGGTTATGTTGTTCTTTGGAGGAGTAAAAGTGGTTTGTGAATGCTTTGCATTAATTGCACAAACTTGTCAACTTTTACTCCTCTCTTATGCTACCTATTTATACACAAATGTGAACAATCCTATTATACAATAGACCTAAGTGTTCCTCAATAAAATCTTGATAGATTTTATTCTCTGACAAGGGAAACTTCTTTGGGTTAAGTCCAAAAGGCACTTTCTGATGACAGCCTGGTTTTAACCATTTGAGGAAAGTTTGACCTTAAAGTGATAAAGCACTTTAGTGAATCAGATCAAACTTTCCCGCCCAGTCCCACCAAAACTTCAGTCTTCTAGTCATCAGTCTTCAGTACCATGAAGTTGTTGAGGAGTCTTGGGGTTCAGTGAGTTATTGTCATCCTCACTGAACCCATCACCTTCTTCTTGGCTTAGATCTCAGTCACTGAGTTCCGTCTCACTGAATGGAGAACCTTTCTTCTTAGGCTCGGTCTAAGCATCCTAAAGATAACTCACTGAGTTACTGTTCACTCAGTGACTTGTTTATACTTAGGTTATTTTACGTTCAAATCCTTGTTAGAAGAAGATTGGGGAATTCAGTGACCCAACAATCTCCCCCTATTTGAACATACAAATAGCCTAAGTGTTTCTTGATTCAGTGTGAGTTGGCAGGGGTCTTCATCTCTTACTGAATGTAGTTGTAATTATAAGTAGGACACATAATTTTAAACAAAACATCAAAGTTTATTCATAGTTATTACAAGTCCTACAAATTACAAAAAAATAAAATGATAGTTGTTGCAGATCAGATGTTCAGGTGGTATCAAAGGTTTTCAAGCTTTGCTTTCTTAGATCTGATTAGGTGTCTTTCAGGATGTTCATTTATCATTGCTTCCAAGTCCTGGCAGAATCTTTTGTTCTCATCACTCTAAATGGGGGACGCCAACATGAGGTACATGAGCATAGCTTTGATTCCTGCCTTATCCATATCAGACCACCTTTGGAAAGCCAGGCTTCCATATTCATCAGTGAAGCACAAGCCTCTTTCAGGAGCTTCAAGGACCGCATTGTTCACGAACGTGATCCCTTCAGGAAGCGACCTGTCACACTCTAACCCTGGTACTTTGATCTCAGGCTCCATCTCAATTTGCTTCCTTTTCCTCTTGGAAGCCTTAGATGGAGCAGTCTCTTCTGCTGAGTCAGGAAAAAGTGAGGGAATGTTAAGAGCCTCAGGCATTGCTCTCAGTCTGTCGTACCTATCCTTTAGTGATTCGAGAAGTTTAGGTACCACAACATTGTTCTTTTTGGCAATGATAGAACGAAGCTCATCAAGCTCAGTGATGCCAAAGTCAGCAAACTTGAAAGGCTTATGGATGTCAAGTATTCTCTTATCACGTCCCCTAAAGACGGTAACCACTGCAGGATCGGTGTTTCTGTGGATTTGAATATCAGTGATGGTTTCTGGTCTTAACCTTTCTTTCATCACCCAAGTATACTTTTCGATCCTGTGTTTTCTGATTTGAGCATCCTTCCTAAGCTTGTTTTCTCTTTCCCTTTTGAGAGCATTTAGCTCTTCTTCCTGAGCCTTTTTAAAGGCTGCACCAGCTTGTTCAGTTGCTAGTGCCTCAGTATTCAACCCAATCTTTTCAGCTTCCTCATGAACAGCCTGAATGAGAACAGGCTTGCTCATTCTCTCTTCCTCAGCCACCTTGAGTAGTGTCTCAGTACTTTCCATATGAGCTTGAATTTCGTCATGAGTGAGATGATGTACTACTCCATTGATTTCAAACGGGTCCTTGATAGGTGCATCAGGGTCAAATCTGACCATGGTTGAGGCTGGCTTGAGCACATTTTCAGGACTAGAGGTGGTAGCAATACTTTTGCCTCTGTCCTGTCTGAGAGAAGAGGAGACTGATTCCTCCTGTTCAGTGATTGGTGTTGCTTTAGTGACATGCTCCCCCTCAGTGTGAGAGGGCTGTCCAGCTTCTTGTTCAACAGTATTAGGAGCTTCAGTAGCATTCTCCCCCTCAACATTTGCCTGAGCGTCAGTGATGGCAAGTGTTGGTTATACTGAAGAAGAAGTAGATGCACCCTTGAAGGCTTGAAAAATTTCAGTCATCATAGACTTGATCTCCTGAGTATCCTACTGAATGATGGACACCCTGGAGTCAAGTGCAGCCTGTGCATGTTCAAGAGCTGTCATCCTAGATCCCAAGGTCCATGCCAGAGAAGTAGACCTTTGGGACTGAGCTGTCACTGATTCCTCCATTTTGATGAAGGAAGATTTAAGAGACTCTACCGTAGTGGTGAGACCCTGAAGATTAGAACCCTTCAGCAAGTCAAGTAACTCAGTGAGAGCCACTGAGTTTACCTGATATGTCTCGGATGCCTGAAGTAGCTTCTTGGTGAGTTCAGGATCATCCTTGACTGATTCTTGAACCGACTGAACCCCTACATTCAGCTGGTTGAGGGTTATCAAAAACTGATTCAGGCGAGTGATCATCTGTGTCAGGGAATGGTTGACTGAGGAATTTTGTTCCCTGACATCTTCATCGAAGTCTTTGACAGCATCTTTGAGATTATGAAAGTGAACCGCCTGTTCAGTGTGCATGTCAAAGACCTCATCAGTGATCCCCCTGTACAAAATGTTAGTAATCTCTTTGATGAATTTGGTGAAGGTCTTCACAGTGAGAGGAGCCTGATCATCTCCTGAGGACTCTGGCTCGGAATGTGTGTCAGCATCGTCATGGTTAGAAGATTGAGGAGACTGATGAATTGGTTCAGGTACTGTCTCCCCAATCTCCATATCATCTCCGGACTTGAAGACTTCCTCATCACTGTTGAATTCATCATCAGAGTACAAAACTGCCTGAGCTTCAGCTAGGGACTGAATCTGCAAAGTAAGGTTAGCCGGCTCCTCTTCATAAGAAGACTCGCCTTTGTTTTGGCCAATTCCTGACCCCTCAAATCCGGTAGATTGGGTTTTATCTACCTGGTCCTCAGGGTCAGTTCCCGAGTTATGCGCACCTTCGGGGGTGGTTGTGAGTTCCATATCAGCGGGTGGTATGTGTCCCTCTAAATCTTTGTCCCTCGTGACCCCTTCAGGCACTGATGGGTGTTTCTCAGTACCATCACTAGGAGTCGTGAATGTTGTGTCCCTGTCAGCGGGTTGTATGTTTCCCTCTGAGTCTTTGGGATGAGTTGTTGTGCCCTCAGACAAAAGCTTTGATTGGCGAATGTCCTCATCAGGCACCTGAGTGGTTATGCCCCCCATTTCAACAGGCTTGTGCTGGCCTGTCGAAGATTTAGGGGCGAGAACTCCCTGTTGCTTGGGTTGTGATTTACCCGAGCCTTTGGCAGGATGTGAATGTTTGTGGGTCCCCTTCTCAGTGGAGTAGTGCTGCCCCACCGAGGGTATAGGACCCCTTACTCCCTGATACTCTGGTTGTGATTTGCCAGAGTCTTTAGCAGGATGTGAAGGTTTAGTTGGTTCCAACCCCACTGACTTGTTTATGCCAGCAGGGCCTTTGGGAACGGGTTCGCCCGAGGACACTGAGTGTGATGTCTCAGTGCCCTCCGTTGGCCTTTGTTTCGAGGCCAAAGATTGGCTAATGATCCTGAGGGTGTCAGCAGTCAGGGTCTGTTGTTGTTGTTGCCCCCCTTTTGTCAGGCTTAGGAGCAGAGGTCTCAGTGGCGAGTGGCTTGGGTTGAGCCACCTTCCTGGACCCCTGTCCCTTCTTCTTCTTCACCCTTTTGGTGGGAGAGGGAATTGGTGAAACTATGTTGTCACCCTGGATAACAGTCAGCATGTATGTGGTCAGGGCGACAGGTGTTACCTCATTAGGGTCACGTGAGTAGTTTGCCTTATGCAAGACATCAGGTTCAAAGCCGACACTGTCAGGCTTGATATACTCAGACCCTAGTAGGTCATTCAGGGCACAGGAAATGAATCTAGGGTAAGACATGTGTTTTTGCCTAGACTTCCCACCCAATTTGCCTATGCGGTCCCTGAAGATAATTTCTCCAAGGTCAATCTTTTTACCCTCAATGAGACAGTACACTATCATTGATTGAGTAGTGTTTAGTTGCTCAGTTGAGGACTTATTCCCCCCAAGGACCTGAATAACAAATGTCATCAGGATCCTCCAAGGGGCAGGGAACCATGTTTTGATGATGGGGGCTTTGTTCAGTAGAACCCCTGGAGCAACATCAGGATGATTCTTATCATAGGGCCCTAGTTCTAAGAGGAGTTGTTTAACTTCCTCTTCAGTAGGTGGGGCAACAAAGGTCTCAGTGTAGTCAAGGCCAATGGCTTTGACAAAGGTTTTGTAGTTAAGAATAAGGGACTTTGTCCCATTCTTCACTGAGGACTTGATTTTAGCCTCCTTTGGCGCATCAGGGTTTTCAACCACCGCTGAGCATCAAAATTCCCTCAAGTAGTCATGATAGATGACTGAGGGGGTCTTTGTGAATGTGGTGGTGAGAAAACAGTTTTGTAGGAACTTCACCACATCCCTGTAAGCAGGGAACCCTTCAGGGTAGGCAAAGTTCCCCACCACATTGTTTTTGGTGAGGTCTACGCTTTCCATTTGGAATTCCACATTGGGTGCGTATTTTATGACCTTAGAAGATGCCATTTTAGTTTTAAAAGGTCTGGTTTTGAATAAAGAAGAAGCACACACAGATTTTGAAAGCAAAAGTTCTTGAAATAATTTTGCAAGAGTTTTGTTAAGATTTTTTAAAGCTTGTGTGTGTTCTTCTTTGTGGGGGTATTTATGGGGTGGGAATTAAGGTAGTGATGTTGCGGATACCAAAGGTATAAATTATTCAACCAAAACGGCATAATAATGTTGGTTTGATATCCGCATTAAATATCACGATTCCCATTACTCCTATTTTCTCTCACATCGTGGGTGAACAGATGTGCGCCTCTGCAAATAATGCACTTTTGCAGAGAAAAAATCATCACAACTTTTGTGTGTGAGGGAGCATTTAATGCTCAGTGGTGTTTGGTGAGAGAGATGTGGGGGCTCAAGGAGTGGATGCCAGTTGTGTAAGTGACATATATTCCTATATTTAATAGGATTCAGTTACCTACCTGGGAAATTAACTAACTAAGTACTTAGAGCATTTAGTTAGGGTATTCAATGCCATTTTTCATCCTGAGCCCCCTGAATGAATTTTCATTCAAAAAAAGAGTTTTCAGGAAGGGTGTGATCAGGGACCTAGAGAATTTACATCAGGTTGGAACACTTTTGATCAGTTTCCTGATTCTATGTCCAACATGCCCAATTCAGCTTTCAATCTTGTGAAAGTGGGTTCATCCAAAGGTTTAGTGAAGATATCAGCTAGCTGATATTCAGTGGGGATGAAATGTAGTTCAATTTCTCCATTAGTGATGTGGTCCCTGATGAAGTGGTATCTGATGTCAATGTGTTTGGTTCTTTGATGAAGTACTGGATTGTTTGAGATGGCTATGGCACTTGTATTATCACAAAAGATAGGTACCATCTTATACTGAATGCCATAGTCACTCAGTTGGCTCTTCATCCATAATACATTTGCACAACATCCTGCAGCAGCCCTATATTCAGCTTCAGCTGAGGACATGACCACTGACTGTTGTTTCTTTGTACTCCAATACACAAGTTTACCACCGAGAAATTGGCAGGATCCTGAAGTGCTTTTCCTATCCATGTTACATCCTGCATAGTCAGAGTCAGTGTACCCTTTGAGATCAAATCCTGAACATTTTGGGTAATACAAACCAAGGTTTGGAGTACCCTTTAGGTACCTGATGATTCTCTTGACAACAGTGAGATGTGATTCTTTAGGGTCAGCCTGGTATCTTGCACACAGGCAGACTGAGAATTGAATATCAGGCGTTGAGGCAAGTAAGTACATCAGGGAGCCAATCATTCCTCTGTATTGGGTTTGATTCACTGATTTTCCAGTGAGATCAGGGCCAAGGTTGTTTGGAGGAACCATAGGAGTTTTTACTGAAAAGCAGTCAGTGAGCTCATACTTCTTCAGTAGGTTCCTGAGGTATTTTTCTTGGCAAATGGATATTCCTTTTTCAGTTTGTTTAATTTGGAGTCCAAGAAAGTATGTGAGTTCACCCATCATGCTCATTTCAAACTTTGTGGTCATCAGTTTCTCAAACTGTTTGCAAAGTTTGTAACTTGTTGAGCCAAAGATGATGTCATCAACATATACTTGGACAAGAATGACATCACTCTTTGTTCATAGATGAACAGTGTATTATCAATCTTTCCTCTGACAAACTTGTTTTGGATCAGGAAGGCTGAAAGAGTTTCATACCATGCCCTGGGTGCTTGTTTCAGTCCATAAAGGGCTTTGTTAAGCTTGTAGACATGGTTGGGGTATTCACTACTTTCGAAACCAGGAGGCTGTTGCACATAAACATCTTCTTTGATGTTACCATTCAGGAATGCACTTTTAACATCCATTTGGTAAACTTTAAAGTTCATGTAAGTTGCATAGGCAAGGAAGATCCTGATGGCTTCCATTCTAGCAACAGGTGCAAAGGTTTCCTCATAATCTATACCTTCCTGTTGATAAAGTTTGGGGTTTTTCTGAGTCCATTTCCATATAATTTCCTTTTCTTTCTTAAGTTCTTCCTGAAGAGCTTGATTTTGTTTTACTAGTTCAGAGTTTTGAATTTGAAGTGTAACACTTTCAAGCTTGGCTTGTTTTAAAGCAAGTAATTCATCTCTACAATGATTTAATTCAAAACTCAGTTTGTTAAATTTTGAAAACAAATTAAGTCTTTGCTCTTCAACATACTTAAGATCAACATTAATATAATCTAAGTAAGATTTCCAATCATCATTATCATCCATAGAAAGTAAAAGATTTACCTTCCTCATAGTGATGTTAACCCATTCACCATTTCTTGCATGACTCTTCCCCACAGCAAGCTTGTTGTCATCTGATAGGGCCATCAGGGCACTGATGTGAACTTCATCATCATCAGAGGACACTTCAACCTCATCCCAGTCATATGTTTCAGCAACAAGCTTTTTGTTCTTGGCTTGAGAAGGCTTTGGAGCCTGAGGAGGCTGAGAGACTGTTGAGGATGATTCAAGAAGGGCAAGTTTAGCTTTTGCCTTTCTGTACTTGGCTTCAAAGTAAATTTGAGGGACTTTTTCAAATCTTTGACTAGACTGAAGCATTTTTGGTTGAAACTTGCTGGGGCCTGAAAAAGAGTTATTTCCTGAAAATTTGAAGGATGGTTCTGAGGTTGTTTTTGAAAAACAATCTTTAGCAAAATGACCCATTTTGCCACATTTAAAGCATTCAGTGTTATCATTTGCTTTTGAAGGGAATTTGTTTTTCTTAAAAGACCTTTTTGAATTAGCAAGGAGTCTGAAATTCAATTTGAAGATCATTTAGGTACTCCTCACTGGTTCTTTGGTCAACCTCATCATCAGATCCATCCAGAAAATCCTGCACAACACCTTTTGAATAGAAAGCAGTTGATATGGGTGAAATTGTCAAGGCCTTTTTGGTCTCCTGAGCTTTACCAGGGTATCTCCTGGTGATAAGATTGTCTTCATAGACAAACTTCCCATAGATGGCAGGGAGCTCAAGGTTCTGAATGTGGTTTGCATTTCTCAATCCCTGAGAGAAGTTTAACCACTTCTCAGGGAGACTGTTGACAAAACCAACATTGATCTCATGTTTTGACAGTATAACACCATCATTGGTCAGCTCATTCAGGAGGGTCTTATACCGAGTGTAAGTCTCAGAGAGACTTTCAGAATCCTTGGCCCTGAAGGTATTGAATTCAAGCTTCAGGTCCATGATTCTATTCTCTTTGGTATCAGAAGGCCCTTCATAGCTATGAACCAGGTCAGTCCATGTCTGCTGGGCAGTGGGACAATTGATCACTGATTCCATTATATCATCAGGAAGGCATGATATAATGATGCTTTTCAGGCGCTGGTCTTGATTGACCACCCTCCTTTCATCTGGGGTCCACTGAGCTTCAGGTTTAATTAAACCTTGGGCAGTTGTTGGGACATATGGACCATCATTAATCAACTTAATTTAATATGGTTCCATCCAAGTTAAGTAGCAAAGCATTCGCTTTTTCCACTTATTAAATTTGCCAACTTCTAGTCGAGGGGCAGTTGCTGAATAACTTCCACCCTTTTTGTCGAAAAGTTGGGGAACATCTATGTCAGTCATAGTGGGATCTTGATTTTAAAAACTTGAGCACTCTTAAGTTTTGAAAACAGATTTAAGTTTTACAAATCAGAGGCTCTGATACCACTTGTTGGTCCCTTTTACTTGGTTAACTATAACTACAAAGCTAAAGTAACCAAGTTATATGATTTTAAACAAGGATGTATAAAACGATTAACAATAAAGAAACGTAAACATAAGAGACAATATTTTCCAACGTTTAATTCTTTATTAGAAGTTAATCAAAAAGAATCATACCCAAGTGTTTGCGGAATAACACTTGGGATTGAAAACGACAAGTATGATATTGACTCCTCACTAAACTCAATCTATTGTTGAGTGACAACTTTAAGGACCCACTGAGCTATCTCAGGGGTTATGTTGTTCTTTGGAGGAGTAAAAGTGGTTTGTGAATGCTTTGCATTAATTGCACAAACTTGTCAACTTTTACTCCTCTCTTATGCTACCTATTTATACACAAATGTGAACAACCCTATTATACAATGGACCTAAGTGTTCCTCAATAAAATCTTGATAGATTTTATTCTCTGGCAAGGGAAACTTCTTTGGGTTAAGTCCAAAAGGCATTTTCTGATGACAGCCTGGTTTTAACCATTTGAGGAAAGTTTGACCTTAAAGTGATAAAGCACTTTAGTGAATCAGATCAGACTTTCCCGCCCAGTCCCGCCAAAACTTCAGTCTTCTAGTCATCAGTCTTCAGTACCATGAAGTTGTTGAGGAGTCTTGGGGTTCAGTGAGTTATTGTCATCCTCACTGAACCCATCACCTTCTTCTTGGCTTAGATCTCAGTCACTGAGTTCCGTCTCACTGAATGGAGAACCTTTCTTCTTAGACTCGGTCTAAGCATCCTGAAGATAACTCACTGAGTTACTGTTCACTCAGTGACTTGTTTATACTTAGGTTATTTTACGTTTAAATCCTTGTTAGAAGAAGATTGGAGAATTCAATGACCCAACAGATAATCTTATCATTGTAGCATAAAGTGATTGATTTTACAAACTATCATATCTGAATGTTGATCATAAGTTTTTTAAAGAAAAAGACAAAGCATTAAAGCTTTGCAAGTGTAATACTTCCTCCGTCTCAAATTAATAGTCCATATTTTCTTATTTGGATATTTCAAAATAATTGTTCATCTTTCTTTTTAAGTAAAAATTAGAGAATTTAGTATAGGAATATTTTATTTGAGTGGTTAAAAATTAAAATGACCATACTTTTATTAAACTTGGTAAGTTGTCTCCTGACAATAATTTTGAAACGGATGGAGTAACTAATAGTAGTAACAAACGAAATGAACAGGTACATGGTTTTCTATGTTCTAACTGCAACTTTGTTATACATCACGAATCTTCCGTTCTTGTTTTAGAATACTTTTCTATATGCATTGTTATACTCGGTGCTATAAATCTAAATTCTTGTTATACTCGGTGCTATAAATTTAAATTCGATTATGAATTTATGATGATTTTTCAAAAGTCTTGTAATGAATAGTTATCAATATGAACATTTATGTTTGTATTTGGGGTTATTTGCCGTATTTTGTTAATGTCTTTTTAGGCTTTGGGCCTTGTACTGTATGTTTATGTACGCGTGGTCATAATATGTATGAACATATTTATTTGTATTATGTTTCATTTTATTCCAAACTTTATTAACATCGAGTTTTTAAATTATTCATGTGGCAAAATCACTAACTAATATTCAGAAATCATATGTTTTTCATATTTCTACCGGACATGATCCAATATGACTTTCATCCCTAACAACAATAAGTCAATAACATTCCCAACACATTAGTTTTGTGCGACAATGTTTGCGGTGGGATGAATTCAGACTAGTTTTTTAAGACTGTTTTTGGTATAGATAAATGTTTTTGTGTATTGAAATTTTTTCTTTCGTACGGATATTTTGTAGTACATGCTTTTTAGTAATGCTAGTCGTTTTTATATATTTAATTTTTTCATTTTTTGTTTCATTGAGCTAGGGGATTTCATTTGTTTGGTTATCGGGATGACTCGAATAACTCGAATTACACCATTATATATATTTTTTAATTTAGTTATATATATTTTTGGCAAATAAAAATTATTTCAAGCATAAAAAGTGTGTTTTTATATTAGGATAAAATTTTTGAGGTTTTTTTGAATATATAAATTTATAAAAAAAATATATATATTTATGTAAATTCGGTTTTCAGTTCAGATAGCAAAAACTAAAGTCAAACCGAAAACCGAATTTTTAGTTCGGTTCGGTTTTGGCAAATTCAGTTCGGTTATAAGTTCGGTTCATTCCTTTTTTTTTGGTTTTCGGTTTATTCGGTTACCCAAACAAATGAACAATGCACACACCTACATTGAGCATTGAGCATTATAGACTTAGGAAAAGGATTGGGAGACCTAAAACTCATGTCTAATTTTGTGCCTAACTTATGTGTCATTAGCTTATTGATTATTGAAGAAGTGGACCGGGTTGATGCAACCAATGAATTATTGCCACACAAATTTAGTCATAACTTTAGGCATGAATTTGAGGTAACCAAATCACTTCTCATAGACTTATAGTTGTGGGAGGTGGTAGCCCATTAAAAGAAGTCCATATACTCTTAAATGGCAGTTGCTCTTCTATTCCATGGAAACACAATTCTAGTTGGTAGTCAAATCTTAAATGATAAGTATGAAACATTAATCAATTTAAAATGCAGTGCATAATTCACCAGTCAAGAAATCAACATCACCCACTTTGATTACATACTCTAGACGTTCATTTATATATTTTCAGAAGATACTACTAAGCACTGCTAAGAAATTCTACAAAACTTAACATCTTTAATCTTATTCCACTACACGGGCTCCCTTTATTACAATTAAATTTTACAGCCACTTGAGCTGCTTTTCTCTGCTCAATTGCGACGGCCATGATCATTTTCTGTCTGGATTTTATCCTCTCATCAGAAGCAATAAACTGAAAATAATGTGAAAAGTATAAATGCTTTTAAATCATAGCAATACTAATGAGGAACAACTCAACTGTAAATGGTCATAACCTTTAAATCCTTGATGAGTTGCCCATCCTTTATACAAACTTTTCTTGTAAAATCCTGCACAACCTTTATCACAGCTACATAAAACATTCTACAGTACATACTTGTTCCATTCTACATAAAACATTCTACAGTACATACTTGCTACATCTAGAAGAAAGCCACTGTACATACTTGTTCCAGGCTGCTGATGTGAGCATTGTGTATGCCAATGACGGGTCATATCAGCCATAGTTGATCAAATTGCTCTTTGTTATTAACTGATCAAATGGATAAAACCCAAAAAAATCACTTAAAAAGAAATGTGTAAAACAATATGGACATGTTAAAAGTGACCATGACATAATCTATTGTTTCCACAACCCTAACCCTACGATGTTTTGACCCATTGTCCAAACCGCCCAACATGTCCATTTGCCGCATATAACTAGAACGATAATTCATAGCTTAAACATTCCAACATTCCCTTTGCTACTATATCCTCTAACCTCTAACATGGATTTTGGGATAGATTGGGGAAAATGATTAAGTGGGTGTTTGGATTAGATTATTTTTATTACTGCAACTAATTAGGGTTTGTTTGCGATTACTTCTTTTTTATACTTAACAATACTTTCAGGTTGTTACAAAGCCTTTATAAATAATGTTCCATATTTATTTATGTATGACCTCTTGCCAAACCCCCTAATTCCCATATCCAGTATGAAGAAATCTAAATTAACCAAATATGCAGAAACTAAAAACTTTATAAATTACAAATTACCTCTTCTTGATCAAGGTTGGACCTGGATGAACCTATTTACTATCCATCGCATGGCATCTTCATATAGCTTACGATCTTCACCTTGAACGCAACTCAAGAACAGTTTCAACCAAGAACAGATATGACTGCATATGCATAATTGTGCTGCAAAAGCCATACAGTAGCATATATTCAAGTAAGAAAAAAGCAATATACCAAACAGCTAAATTTAAGAAATCACATATAACATTTTGTAAGCCTTTTATTTAGAATATGGTTAGACAAAAAGTGTTTAGGGTCAACAAAAAGGGTTGCATTGTACTCGATCTACTTTAGATTTGCAAAATAACTTTTTAATAGCACAATAAGCCTTTTGGTTTCATGCTTATAGGACCTAATCTTACAAAAATTAGCAGTTTTCTGTCATATAACTTCGTAATAGTCATTTTATCCTACAATTATGAAACAATAGCAATCCAAATAGACCTCTAGATGTTGTTCCATCCGGTTGTCCAGGGACCGGACAGATCTCGGTTCTTTTATTTTAATATGTATTCATAAAATATACACTTTAGTGAATTATGTAACCGTTGATTCGTTATTCATTGTATTCCACAAATGACTTTGATTGAAATTATAGTGCGTATGATATTTGAAGCACCAAATGTTTTCATAGAAGACACAAAAAACTAAAAAAACAAAGTGAGTCAGGTCAATCTAAACAGTTGTGACCCACACAAAATATTGTTTGTCTTACACCCCCCCCCCCCTCCCCCCCCCCCTCTTTAGTATAAAAAATTAGCAATAACGACTTACCAACCCAAGTGAGTTACCGAGCTGTTCGTTTGACTTCAATAACCTTGTGCATGAGAGTTAATGGCATTCTCCCTCTTGACCGCCCCTAAACTGCTACCTTGAATTAGAGCATATCCTACCTGTTATTTGATGAATAATGTTATATAATCAATTTAAGAATACATACATAAACACCCTCAAAATCTGAGAAGGTGATGGTTTAATAAACATGTACTGAAATTTTATACAGATGTTACTCCGAGAAACCCTGCCAATGCAGGGTCTGGTGCTATTCGTGATATTGTAAGCACTGCAAATACGAAACACCAAGGCATTCAAAAACCTGCAAATACTAAGACAACACAACAAATGTATGCAAAAAGAGCCAATGCTCCGGTGGGATACTACTGTCACAAAATCATAAATTTTTACATCTCTGAATGAAACTAACAAAAGTAGCATCAAGTTACAAACGGATCCAGAGTGCAAAGTATCAAAAATGCTCCCGTAGAGCTACATAAATAAAATAAACCTACTACAAACCGAAACTAAGGAAGCTCTTCATATGGAGGCCTTCTTCGTCTTCAAATGCTCTAAAGTGTTGGCGTAGCCAAAGGTCTTGGTGGGTAGAGTAGTAGAACGATCAAGAGTCAGAGTGTCTGGACCACCTGATGAAGTAGCTGATGTTGAAGGTGCCTTCCTTGGAGGAACTATCTTGTCAGGCTCAAGCTTGGCAATGTCTTGCAGGTTATTTTCAGCACTCTGAGACACTTTGCTAAAAAACGGGAAGGCTTGAGTAGGAAGAGCAGCCACAACATCATCAAACTTCTTCTCGGCTCCGGGAATAAAGTTAGAAACCATCCGAGAAACATCTTGAAATTGGGACTCAGTACGACCCATACGTAGGCCCCGTTCAACCCCAGAACTAACAGCCAAAGCTGCCACACGCGCGAGTGCTTGATTAAATTCACTACTTCCGAGGAACCTCCGAACGAGCTTCTCGAAGTCATCATGAAAAAAGGAGGTAACACTGGTTCGGATCTTTTTAATATCTCTTTCATGTTCAGCGACAAGGTCCCTACACTCATGTGTTTCAGATTCATGCAAGAAAAGCTGATGCTTCAGATCCTTCAATTCAGCCTTCTGACGCTCAACCTCTGATCTAGCCTGCACAAGCTCGTCGGTAACTTGGGTAGAGGCCCCCTGAACATCAGCAAGCTCTTCATTTAACTTAGCGTTTTTGGCTTTAAGCTTCTTGTTTTTCTTGCCTCGTGACTTCTTAAGCTTCTCATATGTACCTACGGATAATGGCAATTTAATTTTTCATGTGATTTATGTTTCTCAAAAGATTTCTAAGTCAAAAGCAATAATTGTCAACAAACATATACGTGTGAGAGTGGCTAATTCGGAGGTAAGCCTGGCTACTTTCTCATTGGCACGAACTGTGATTTTGGTTTGCGCTTCAAGGTCGGCAGCATATCGCTTGATGGTACGTGTTTGCTCTCTACATCGATCCGAAAGACTGTCACGTATCTCAACCATACTAGTATACCGTGAACTCAACTCACCGCCATGAGAAAGCATCTGGCATATTAACACACTCATTCGGTCAGTCAACTCCTTTGGTGGAAGTTCCTCCACTCGATACACCTCTGCTGGTGTAGGCACTCTATCAATAACAATCTTACAAACTTTAGGATCCTTGAAGAGTTCTTTGTTCAGAAGCCCAAGACTCGCATGATGAACATGATCCCACTCATTCTCATTTCCATAAAACCCATGATCCTGGCCCTCCTCAACATCATGATGATGAATGTCTTCATTAGTAGCAGGATTAGGAACGTCTTCAGCAGTAGCAGGGTCAGGAATGTCTCCATTGTTAGCATGATCAGAAATGTCTTCCTCAGCATATGGATGAATACCTGCGATAGTACCTGCACAAAAATGTGAGAAAAGGCAAAATAAAAACTCGAAATAGTAAAATAATAAGGAGTTTACGAGGAGCTCGTCTGGATCTTGATTGAGTGGTCTCCATTTGAGTCACTAAAGACTCGGCATGAGGAGCATCAGAAACCTCCTTATCTGGAAGAACAATAGGAGGATGGGTCACGTCTAGTCCAGTTCACGAATCAAAAGTTTGAAAATGGATAATGTTTATGAACTCACCTTTGTTGACCTCCTCGGGACGCTCAAAGTGATCTGCAACAAACTCTGTATCATCATCTTGAATATCATCATCAACCTGATCACTTCCATCACCAGCTGCTCGTTCACTTGACCCTACTTCGAAGTTCTTAGCCACCTTCTTGTTCCTGGTTGCATTGGTAGAAACCTGCGGCCAAGTAGAAGCTTTTCGCTTGGCCGCGTTCTTAGCCTTTGTAACCACCCTAGGGTCAGCCCGGGTGGCAATAGTCTCCTCCACAGTAGGTGCAGGGATAGCAGTTCCCTCCAAAGCTGGCGGAGTAGCTCTATCAGCAACTCGCTGTATTATGGAAGTATCTAAACCATGTGGCTCCTCCTTCACCTCGGGTCCATCCCAAGAAGGCATAAGCAGGAAGTCATGGATACTCATATCTGCAAAAATAGTTTCTATTATTAGAGACATTCAGAAGGAAAAAATATATATATAATAATAATAAAAAAAAAAAAAAAAAAAAAAAAAAAAACTCCTTATCTGGAAGAATAATAAGAGGATGGGTCACGTCTAGTACGATTCACAAATCAAAAGTTCAAAAATGGATAATGTTTATGAAATCACCTTTGTTGACCTCCTCGGGACGCTCAAAGTGATCTGCAGCAAACTCTGTATCATCATCTTGAATATCATCATCAACCTGATCACTTCCATCACTAGCTGCTCGTTCACTTGACCCTACTTCGAAATTCTTAGCCACCTTCTTGTTCCTGGTTGCATTGGTAGAAACCTGCGGCCAAGTAGAGGCTTTTCGCTTGGCCGCGTTCTTAGCCTTTGTAACCACCCTAGGGTTAGCCCGGGTGGCAATAGTCTCCTCCACAGTAGGCGCAGGGATAGCAGTTCCCTCCAAAGCAGGCGGAGTAGCTCTATCAACAACTCGCTCTATTATGGAAGTATCTAGACCATGTGGCTCCTCCTTCACCTTGGTTCCATCCCAAGAAGGCATAAGCAGGAAGTCATGGATACTCATATCTGCAAAAATAGTTTCTATTAGAGACATTCAGAAGAAGGAAAAAAATAATAATAAAAAAACAATACAAAAATCAAATCACTTAGAAAAGTAGACCATCCTACCAGTATCATCGTGGCGTCTCAACACTGGATCACACATCGGGTTAAGCCACACCCTACTAAGTCCAGACAAGACTAACACGCCTTCAGGAATATCACGAAGCCTTATAATATTAGCTTTCAATCGGTCGACATCATCCTGACTAAAACCTGAAGTAGGAACGTCGTCTGCAACACATGAATCTGGATGTCTCCAGGGCATGTACTCTGGAATAGCCCTCCGATCTATCAAGAAAAACTTATGTTTCCAATCCTTTAGCCCAGTTTTAGTATCTTCCATACATACAGGTGCAGGCACTCTACGTTTAGAAAAGGAGAACTAGTGTCCTGCTTTGGACAATGTTTGAAATACCCGAAACAAAGTAACAGTTGGCTCTATATTCAAAGAGCGACATAGAACCTCAAACATGATCACCTTGCTTAAGCCTAAAGGAACTATTTGGGAGATATGAACCTTAAAGTACTTAATAACGGCTAGAAGGAAGGAAGAAAAGGGGATCCTAACACTCGAGGAATCAAATATCCTAGGATATATACCTATGGCATCCTCCGGGAGGTTTGTCATCCGGAAATCCGGGTCGGGCAAACGCGGATTCAACTCTAAGACTATCTTTATTCACAACCTCATCCAACCCAATCTTTCATTAAAATATTATTTTCTCACTCATCCACATATACAATCTATACATACAATCAATCTCAACTTTTTTACCATTTATCAACAACCCAATCTTAAATATATACTCGTATTTAATAGAGCACTACTTTCACTTTTAAAAGCATTTTATTAACCCGTACGAGTATTAAAATTAAGAAAAGAACATGATAGTGGGATACAGTGATTTTCTCGAGAATCTACAATATAGTGTATGCACCTTATAAAAACAACTTTATTGACTTTTGTTACTAGTATTCTTTTTCATCTTCTTTGTGTCATCTTCTTCAACTGTAGCGTTAATGTCCGGCCAGATCTGCAATAGTTTTACTGTTTCATTCCTTCCAAAATTTAAATTGTTGGCAGAGTGACACGTGGCAAGGTCGGCTCAAAAGTTTGGAAGTCACATACCGACCAGATCGTGCCTTTCTCTCTCTTTGTTTGGTATTCTTTTAATATAATATTGAGTATTTTTTGTCGTGTATACTCCGATCGGTCGGATCAATTTGCCGATAAAGATAGTCTAAAGGGATATCATATTTGAGAATCATTTCTCTAAGATCGTCGTACTTTAACTTAGAAGTAATAATATCCATATCGTACTTTAACTTAGAAGTAATAATATCCATATCCTTCTTATTAGCCATGAGAGGAAAGGTGAGATATAACGTCTACCTCAAAAAGTTATGATCTTCGGGAAAGTAACCTCCGATCGAGTAACACCCTCTCCGGTTGAAACCCTCTCCGAATGACACCCTCTTCCCAAAAAAAAATCTCCGATAGAAACTTCGCGGTTATTCTACACAAATATTCAGGCAAACAAGAGTCAAATTGCGACTTATAAAACTGACTGCAATTTTCGATTAACACAGCATTTGCTAGACAGACATGGTGTCCTGGCAAGGAAACACATTATTTGCATAACAATATTTTATAGTTATACGAGCCATGACTTGTTTAAATGATTCGACTACATTTAATTGTATAATACAATTCCATACTCTTTTAATCATGTCACTTATTATATCGAAAGAGGATATATCTAGAGGTGGCAAAACGGGTGGGCCGGGCGGGCACGGGCTATGGGCTAAACGGGCATGGGCTAAACGGGCGCGGGCAAAATGGGCGTATATTATACGAATCGCTTTAGAAAAGACCTCAAACGTAACACCTCATTTATATTTAAGTAACTAAATATACTATATCCATAAGTTTTTTTATTAAAAACAATTTAATGTTCTCCAAATTTAGAGAAGAATATGTGCCCATTATGCCCATTTAACTTTTAAATGGGCAAGATATGCCATTTCAAAAAAAAAAGAGGGCCCTAAATGTACCAAAATCTTTTAAAAATTTGCCCATTTAGCCTATTTTTTTAATTTTTGGTACAAATTGTCACCTCTAATTATATCAATGCAAATATCTTGTTAACTTTTTTGTTATAGACTACAATATCTATTTCTTGTCATTTAGCAGGAGTATAACTTACTCATCCTCTCCGATCGAAACCCACTCCAACAAAACCTAGTGAGTACTAGGATAAAAACCCTCTCCGAATGAAGCCATAACCACAAAACTCTCTAGTAAGTACTCCGATCGAAACCCACAAACAACAAAGCTCCGATTGAAATGTTGGAGCTAAGTGAAAAGTTTGTACTCTGTATTAAAAAAAACACAAAGAGAGGGTTAAAGTGCTACTAGTATCTTATAGAGTTTTTTATTTTTATTTTTTTTTAAAGAAAAGACAACTAGTGGGCTTTGTAAATGGGCCTCTGAACCAAAAACTCATGCGGTTGGAAATAGGACCATGGTAGCGTGGGTGAAATTTTTGGTGTAAGTAAAAGACGAGGCGCCAAAAGTTCTTTATAGATCCAACTTTTATGATAGAACCCATCAAGCAATATTAGCCACTCATTTTTTTTCATCAAAGTAAAAAAATAAACTTTCACCATTTTTTTAAAACTTAAATATTTCGCAAACCGTAAATCGTCAAGCTACAAAAAAAATACCATTGCGACGAGAATTAAATTATCTTTCTATAGATATGCATTGTTATATACTTTCGACGAACTTTTTTTTTCGCCCAGAAAAATCATATATGATTCGTAAGAATCATATATGATTAGAAGAATCGAATCATATATGATTTTTTACGAATCATATATGATTTTTACGAATCATATATGATTCTTTCTGGGCGAAAAAAAAGTTCGTCGAAAGTATATAACAATGCATATCTATAGAAAGATCATTTAATTCTCGTCGCGATGGTATTTTTTTGTAGTTTGAAGATTTACCGTTTGCAAGATATGTTGTTTTGAAAAAAAAGGTGGAAAATATAAATGAGTGGCTATGATTGGTTGATAGGTTCTATGGCATGTATGGGTTCTTCATAGATCTCAACTCGAGAGGAGGTAATGACGAAAAATAAAAAAAGTAGTATTTATAGTACTCCGGTAAAGAGGCTTAGATGACGTGGGCTTGATAAGCCCATGACATACTTTTCCTTTGGCCAAGATATGTCATCAGTTACACAAAGCCGAGAAAATGACGCATCAACACAACAAAACTCTTATATATTTTTATTTCTTATTTTTTGCACAGTATTGGTGCGGTAGAAATAACTGTAAAAATATATATGAGCGTTTTCCAGAAAGTTCTTCCAAACCTCCGAACGAGTAGCTGGAACGACCAGACAAACTTTTTTATTTTGAGTCTAGTACCAACTCTTTGACAATACATTGATACTAGACTAGGGGATATGATGAGGTATGGTCTTCTCTGTATACTTTGGAGAAGATAATCACAATTAGTCCTTAATATTATTAAGACAATGATGATGGAGCAGTGCCTGCTCAAAAGGCATAGTGACGGAGCAATGCCTGCTCAGGAAGCATAATGATGAATTAGGAGACATAATGACAGAGCAGTGCATGAATCGGAACTAGTAAACTAGCAGCTGACAACTTGGTCACAACTACTACTTGCAGCATAACGACAACTTGGATCCCAAGGACCATGCTTGGCGCTCATCAGCGATATGTGCGTTGCCCCTAGAAGATAACTTTGTCTCCACAATCCTTGTGTCGTGGGGCTAAACCCATGTACGAATTTATGATTACTCTGTCAGTACGGTGATTTTTCCAAAAGTTCTGTAATGAATAGTTACCAATTAGCTCAAACATATGATTACAGTTTTGCTTGCAACTTTCTATTTAAGTTTTTTTTCTTTTTTTTTTTAATAATCTTAGATAAGAATCTTGTTACGTATCATGGATCGAAATCCAAATACATTAGATCACCAAACATTAACAAGCTAGCAGGCCAATAGTGTACAAGGCCCATCTAGTTTGAGCTCATAAAACCAAGCCCAAATGGGAAAAGCTATTGAATTTAGGGGTGTTCATGGTTCGGGTAATAAACCGAAAACCGAACCGAACCGAATTGAAAAAGACCAAACCAAACTTATAACCGAACCGAATTTGTCAAAACCGAACCAAACCGAATTAAAAATTCGGTTTTCGATTTGGATATAAGTTTGGCAATCTGAATCGAAAACTGAATTTATATAAATATATATATTTTATTATAATTTATATTATTTTATATATATATAATGTCAATTAAGATTTTATACTAACATAAAAAACACTTTTTATGCTTGAAATATTTTTTTTTCAAAAATATATAGTTAAATTTTTAAAAAATATATAAATAGTGTATAAAATTCGGTTTTCGGTTTTGACCCATAACCGAACCGAACTTCGGTTCGGTTCAGTTTTCGGTTATGACCCAATTTTTTTTAACCGAACAACCCGAACCGAATAAACCGATTAACCGAGAACCGAACCAATAAACACCCCTAATTGAATTCACGTTTCACAGCGCCTACAAAATTGTTTGGTCCGTCCATACCTAACATGGAATAATTGTAGATTGATACATCACCAAGGTAGCAAAACGAATGTATCTTTTACTGGTTAGTTATAGATTTATAGTTATTTCTTATCTTTTTATATTTTAAGTATTTTTTTTATTTGATTCTTAGTCTGTTTTACTATATATTCGCATAATAACATGTCATTTAGTTAGTGACATTTTTTTTTTTTTACTTTTATATTCTCTCTAATATACATCCACAAATAAAATGTGTTAGGTCATTTTGCGGATATCTTTTTCTATACTTTTTGTGATTTTAGCATTTCTCCCGACAAAAATATCTACTACTAACAGTATATATGTTAAAATATATATATATATATATATATATATATATATATATATATATATATATATATATATATATATATATATATATATATATATATAGTTAAGTGCATCATATATCTTGTTTTAGCTGAATAATATAAACGGCCTATATGAAATGATATTATTACGAATAGATACCTTTGTAGTTTAACTGGAAAAACAAAAATAGCATTTAAATATAGGTAATTGCGTGTGTGTTCAAGTATCACTAGATGATAAATGTGTACTAAGAAAATAAATAAAACAAAACCTATAGCATCTGAAAGAAAGATAAAAATTTTACTATTCACTCACGAATAATTACACGTCTTTCACGTCTCTTTCTAGTTATATATATATAATCACGTCTGTCAAACCTTTTATATAATAAAAATTTATGTAATATAGAATTGAACAGTCTCAATCATATTGATTAATTATATAAATATACTAAAAGGGGAGGTTGCTTGGAGCTACAGTTGTTTCTACAGTGCTCTTACGGCTACAATGCTTCTTCCCGTTCCTCGTTCCCCGTTCCACATTCCGTTATTTTCCAAGATATTTCCCCCTAATTCTAGACTTTTCTTCACACTCCTTCTTCCCCACATTTACCTTCAGAAACACATATGTTAATACAAATATCGCCTAAAACGTTATTTATATTTTACGATCTTAGCTAAGTTTTGTTAACGACAAAATGTAAACTTTAGTTTCTAAGTAAATCATAATCTTAGTTTTAAGACTTGCATAATTAGACATTTGCTACATTTTACATTTCACATAAAACACAACACTTTTTATTTTTTAAAATAGAAATGTCACATCACATTTATAGTAAGTTTGTCAATATACATTTATGGAAAGATAGTGTGTTTGACTAACCATAGGTCTTCTTGCACAAGTTTGTGTTTGACTAGTTTTTATGAGATGTGACCTTGTTTGGTTTGTATGATTTATTGAAAAACCAACTGCAAGCCTGGCGGAACCCTGGGGGTACACGGGCGGAACCCATCTGAGGGTTCCGCCGTATCCCCCAGACCTGCAGAAGGTTTTGCTATAAATACCAAGCCATATGCTTGAATTTTGGACTATCACTTTACATCATATTTTCACACACATTCATTCATTCTTTCATCTAACCCTTTAACATCTCATTTCATATGTGAAGTTTCTTTTTGTAGCAAAGAAGTTCACAAGTTCATATAAAGTTACAAGTATTCAACACAACGTTGCAAGACTTGTTAGCTTAGCATCGTGTAGACTTGTGTAGTTTACACTTCATTTGATTGTGTATTTCCAGTAGTGATCGGTTAGTATTTTAGTCCTCAAAATACAAAGTGTGACGGGAGTTGTTGTACCCTTGTAAAAGAACTAACGGGAGTGGTTGTACCATTGTAAAAGAACTCGACATCTAGCTTAGTATCGGTAAACGTGTATAAGCGACGTGTAAGGTTTTCTCCGCCGGTGAAAGGAGCTTGTTGACTAGTGAAAGAAACTCTCGAGTTGGATACTCGGGGCGCGGACGTACGGCAAGGAAAAATAGTCCTTATAGCCGAACCACGATAAATACTCGTGTTGTGGTTTGATCGTTTCTTTCTTTATACTTGCATGTTATATATTGTGTTTGTGTATATATCTTTGATTAAACGGAAAGTTTCAAAAGATAATTAAACAAGTTAAAAAGATTTTAAACAGTAAACTATTCAACCCCCCTTCTAGTTTTCCACAATTGGTATCAAGAGCTACGTTACTCAAGCTTTTAAAATATATTGTGTTTTAAAACTTGAAACGATCCATAGATACTGAAAATTTCAAAGAAGAGCAATCTATGCAAAGACCACCACTTTTTGAAGCAAATGGTTTTATATATTGGAAAAACTGTTTTGAAACTTACGTGAAATCTAAAGATATAGATTTATGGTATATAATCATTGATGGTGATAATATAGCTACTAATAGTAAAGATGATGATCAAAAGAAATTGATTGCTAAAAATAATGAAGCTAAAATGATGCTTTACAATGCTTTACCTAAGAAAGAATATGAAAGAGTCTTTATGTGTAAAACCGCCAAAGATATTTGGCAATCTTTAATAGTTACTCATCAAGGAAGCTCACAAGTTAAGGATAACAAAATTGATCTTCTTGTTCAACAATATGAACAATTTGTTATTCCCGAAGATGAGATTATTGATAATGCATTTGCTAGGTTTAACACTATTATTACTTCACTTAAAGCACTTGATGAATCTTTTTGTAGTAAGAATTTTGTCAGGAAATTCCTTAGAGCACTCCATCCGAAGTGGAGAGCAAAAGTGACGGCAATTGAAGAATCCAAGGATCATTCAAGCATGTCACTTGACGAGCTAATTGGAAACCTCAAAGTTCATGAAATGGAAAGTTCATGAAATGGTAATGGAAAAAGATTCGGAAATAGTTAGAGGCAAGAAAGAAAAAGTTAAGTTCATTGCCTTGAAAGTTAGAGTCCAATCAAGTGATGATGAAAAATCTACTTCGGATAGTGATGATGAGGAATATGCTATGGCCGTTAGAGACTTCAAGAAGTTCTTTCGTAGACGAAGGAAGTTTTTAAGGCAATCTAAAGATGACAAGAAAACCTTCCGAAAAGATCGTGATGATAGGAAAGGAAAGGTTGAAAGGAAATTCTATAGGTATGGAGACACAAGTCATCTCGTAGGAGAATGTCCAAAACCACCCAAGAGCAAGCCTCAACAAGCTTTTGTGGGTGGTGCTTGGAGTGACTATGAAGGAGATGACGATGAGCCAAAGAATGATGATATTGCTCTCATGGCTCACGACTCAAATGAGGTGTGCCTCAAAGTTTGTTTGGAACCAGATGAATGGATTAAAGATAGTGGTTGTTCAAGGCACATGACGGGTAACAAAAGCCTCTTCTCAACTTATCACAAATGTGATGGAGGTAATGTTATGTTTGGTAGTAAAGCTAAGAGCAAAATCATCGGAAAAGGTACCATCTCTCATGACTCCCTTTTTATAGATGATGTAGCTCATGTTGATAACTTAGGTTTTAATCTCCTTAGTATTAGTCAACTTTGCCGTAATAAGTATAATGTCCTTTTTAGTGAAAACGGAAGTAAAATACTTAAAGATGGTATAACCATAGCCAAAGGTGTTCTTAAGAACAACGTATATGTCATGAAGATGGATCCAACATCTAGAGACAAACTTTGTCTTACTTCATTAGATGAATCTTCAACTTTATGGCATAAACGTTTAGGACACGCTAACATGAGACTAATTCAAAACCTCTCCTCCAAAGACTTAGTTCGAAACCTACCTAAGTTGAAATATGACCAACACTTTTGACAAAGTCAGTAAACAAGTCCATGGTAGCCATACGGCTAAAAACTTGGTTTCTACATCTAGGTGTCTAGAACTTTTGCATATGGATTTATTTGGACCATCCGCTATACAAAGTTATGGAGGTAACTTCTACACTTTGGTCATAGTCGATGATTACTCAAGATATACTTGGACAAAATTTTTGAAAAGTAAAAATGAAGCTTTTGATAAATTTGAGATTCTAAGTAAGAAAATTCAAAATCAAGTAGGGTTTAGTATTGTGTCTATTAGAACGGATCACGGTCGTGAATTTGATAATGAATTTCAATTTGGAAACTTTTGTGATATTAATGGGATTACTCATAACTTTTCGGCTCCACGTACTCCTCAATCTAATGGTGTAGTAGAACGTAAAAACCGGACGTTGCAAGAGATGAGTAGAACAATGCTTAATGAACAAAACATTCCACAAAAGTTTTGGTGTAATGCCTTTGACACATCAACGTACATTTTAAATCGAGTCTTAATTAGACCATTTTTGAATAAAACTCCTTATGAACTATATAAAGGTAAAAAGCCTACATTAGGATAGTTTAGAGTGTTTGGGAGTAAATGCTTCATTCTTAACACCAAGGATTATCTCACCAAATTTGACCCAAAGTCTTATGAAGGTGTATTTCTTGGATATTCACAAAATAGTAAAGCTTACATTGTTTTGAACAAAGAAACCTTAAGAGTCGAGGAATCGTTGAACATAACATTTGACGAGAGTCCACCTCCCTCTAGGACATCACCTTTGGTAGATGATGACTTAGTTGAAAGCCAAGCTATAGAAAGTCAAGAGATCTTAGGTAATGACAAGGAAGATGAACTATTAAACAAAGAACTTGTCAATGTCAAAGAATCTAAAAGTCATCCATTAGATGGTGTCATAGGCAACATTAACGAAATAACACTAAGATCAAAAGTTCAAAATGAAAGCAACTACTTTTGCTTCGTGTCAACCATAGAACCGAAAAACATTAATGAAGCCATTAAAGATGAGTATTGGGTAATTGCAATGCAAGAAGAGTTAAACCAATTTGTTAGGAATGATGTATGGACATTAGTTCCTCAACCAAAGAGTCAAACAATAATTGGAACAAAATGGGTCTTTCGTAATAAAATGGATGAAAATGGAATTGTGTCTAGAAACAAAGCTAGGCTAGTAGCACAAGGATATAATCAACAAGAAGGCATTGACTACCATGAAACTTTTGCTCCGGTTGCTAGGCTTGAGTCAACTAGAATCTTACTTGCATATGCATGTGCACACAATTTTAAACTCTTTCAAATGGACGTCAAAAGTGCATTTCTAAACGGAGTCATAAATGAAGAAGTGTATGTTGCTCAACCACCGGGCTTCATCGATTTTGAAAAACCAAATCATGTTTACAAACTTAAAAAGGCTCTTTACGGACTTAAGCAAACTCCAAAAGCATGGTATGATCGACTTAAAACCTTCCTAGTTGACCATAAGTATACCATGGGCTTAGTTGATAATACTCTCTTTACCAAGAAGAAAGACTCACATGTTATCATTAGTCCAAATCTATGTTGATGACATTATATTCGGATTAACTTGTCAAGAATTATGCGTGGATTTCTCAAAAATCATGCATGACGAGTTTGAAATGAGTATGATGGGAGAACTCAACTTTTTCCTAGGACTCCAAATTAAACAACTAGAAGATGGTATCTTCTTTAACCAATCTAAATATATTAAGGACATGCTTAAGAAATTTGGATTAGAAGATTCGAAACCAATCAAAACACCCATATCCACGGAAACTAAACTCACCAAGGATGAGGAAAGTGAATCCGTAGATAGCACTAAATATAGAGGTATGATTGGAAGTCTACTTTACCTAACGGCTAGTAGACCCGACATTATGTTTGGTGTTTTTCTATGTGCTCATTTTCAAGAAGATCCTAAGATAACTCATCTCGAAGCCGTTAAAAGGATTTTTAGATATATTAAGGGCACTACACATTTAGGTTTATGGTATCCTAAAAGAACGGGAATAGACACCATAGTGTATGCCGACTCAGATCATGCCGGTGACTATGTTGATAGAAAAAGCACAAGTGGTATTTGTACTTTTGTTGGACATTGTCTCACCTCATGGTTCTCTAAGAAGCAAACATCTCTTGCTATCTCAACAACTAAAGCCGAGTACGTTTCGGCCAGAAAGGCGTGTCAACAAGCTCTTTGGATGAAGCAAGCTCTTGTCGACTACGGAATTCAACTTAACGACATCACCATTCTTTGTGACAACAAAGGTGCCATTGATCTTAGCAAAAACCCGATTCAACATGCTCGTACCAAACATATTGAAATCCATCATCATTTCCTTCATGACAACGTTCAAAAAGGAAATATCTCAATTGAGAAAGTTTCTTCCGAAGACAACATAGCCGACATTCTCACAAAACCCCTTAAACAAGAACCTTTTAACCTTATTAGGCTAGGCTTAGGACTCATGGAACCTACGTTGTAGTTCTAGACATTAGACAAAAATCACAAAAATAAAAACAAATCCATAACTCTTTTTCTCAGCAGGGTCGGCGGAACCCTCAGCTATAACGGACGGAACCCAATTTTAGGTTCCGCCGTATCCGCCGACCTGCAGAACTATTTTTTTTTTTATATTAAACCAAACACCCATTATCTCATACCACCACTTCCAAACTGCTACTATTCACTTTACCATTCATCCATACCTACGATTTCTTGGTCTTCCTTTCACTCACATTGCAAATCAATCATCATTGTAAGTATTCTAAACTTGATTACAATCCTGATTTGAGTCTAGGAATTCTATTTTTGCACAAAAACAAAAACTTGGGGTTATGCATTAACTTGAGAAACTCATGCATGAAATTAGGTGTTTAACAAAACTAATCATGTTCCCCATAGTTAGGAATTGCATTCTTACTAAGTGTAAACATGTTTGCTAAAACACCCCATGTCAAATTTTTGCAAAAATTTCTCACAAATAGGACAAATATTTTTTTCGTCTCACATTGTGAATACAAAATAAAAACGTTATGTTTAAAACATCACTTGCATAATGTCTCTTGAATGCTAAAGGGAATACATAACCAATATGTATTTTCGAGTACATTCAAACGAAGCTACATTGAACTTGGAGCGCTTGGGTTATCTTTTGTTTTATAACAAAACTTGCATTATAAAACGTTTTTGAAGCATCAAAATGAGTCAAGATAACCGCACCTCCACATTGTTTTCATATAGACACACACTAGAACACCCACATTACAATAGTCGTTTACTTAGACTAAAATGTGAAATTTTGTTTTTCTAGGAATCATCATGCCTCCTCTAACCCACTACAACCACAAGGACACCATTAAGTACCTACCCAAACACCATAAAACCAAGGGTCTTTCTCCAACTCAAATCAACGTTTTCAAAGCCTTAGAAAAACATTATGTCCATGAGGGTATAACCATTGACCCATCCTTCCTAGAAGGCACAAACCTCTACACGGAATTTGCCACAATCAACTTTGAGTGTCTCTTAGAAATCGACGAGCCGATTTGTCCTAGGTTCATTTTAGAATTCTATGCATCAGTCACCCTCTCTACAGATGAATATGGTCGCATGTCTATCAACTTTAGGGCTAGTAGTCATCAATACTCCTTCACTCTCGAGGAGTTTGCTCAAATCCTAGGAGTCCCAAACCGTGGTACTTGCATCTACTCCGACTTGCACTCCCTCTCAACTCTTGACACACTCTTTGACCACATCCATCCCTATGACACCCCTCTTGTGTCCAAAGATGAACTTCGTGACCACCTCTTCATTAGGACAACCAACACTAGGAGAACCAGTTCGGGAAACGAGGTCCATAAGGACCCATATGGAATGGAACTTAATGAACTCAAGCCCCGATTCAAGAAATGAGAGGAAGTTCTTAGAGCCAATGTCATTAGCGCCATAGGAAACCGAGATTATATAAATCTTTGCCTTTGCTACATGCTCTACTCCTTGTCCGTTAGGCAACCCTTCAACCTTGCCTACTACATGGCCAAGAGAATGGCCTACATTCCCGTGCATGGCACAAAGGCTATGCCGTACGGAATGCTCTTGACCCGTCTCTTTAGGTTCATCTCCCCCATTCCACCAACTCCTAACCGTCTTCACCTTGACTACTCTCTCATTCCACACACCTTTGTCCCACTAAGTGATAAGAGAGTTTACAAAGCCCAAGGAAAACGTCCACATCCTCCTCATCATCTTCCTCAATGAGTGAAGATGACAATTTGCCCAACTCTAGGCTCCCACCTCTAGAATACCTTTCCTAACTTCCGGATATTCCGAATGAGTCATAGGAGTTCAAGTAAACAAATGGGATGTTCAAAAACATCGGGAGATTCCTTGGAAAGCTAAAGAAGAAGATTGACCATCAATGAGTGCGGGTGTGTAGGAATGTTTGGCACAAGGTGCTATTTGAAACAATTTGGTTGTGTAAATAATGGTTGTCATGAATTTGTGTGTTCGTAGGATATGTGATACTATTTGAAACATGTATTAACTAACTATGATGCAGGTCGACAACATTTGAAATGTTGTCAAATTTTCATGTTTATGAAATTTTCACTAAGTATAGTGAAATTCGCTAGCCCCCGGTCAAAGTCCAATGGTATGCATGTTTACATGTCCAATTTTTGCATTTCCTAACCAGATATGAATTATATTTTTGGTTTTAGGAGTTTTCGAAAAATTTGAAAATCGTCTCGCAGGTCAAAATCGCGGACTGCCTACTTTTTCAAGCCTGGCGGATCTGGCGGCACCCTAGAATGGGTTCCGCCAGTGTATTTTCTGGGCAACCCAGAAATGGCCCAACGGATCCGACGGAACCCTCACACGGGTTTCGCCTGCGTAATATGAGGGTTCCGCCAGTTTTCCTACAAATTTTTTTTAGCTTTCGACATTGCAACATCCACTCAACAACAAACCATCCTTTTAGATATAAACCAATTTCCTGCAATTTGTTAAGCACAATAGGGTAGTTCTCATTCCTTACAACTCAAAGAAAACCATTTCCCGCCAAATTTCAAAACTAGCCATAACCACCTCAAGGAACCTTCACACATAAAGGAAGGAACCCTTCCAAAGGTTCCTTGAAATCCCTTGGACATATACCTTCAACAAATTTGCCAAAACCACTGAGCATTTAGTACAAATCTTTGTCTTCTTACTTCACCATTTTCATTGGATTGACTTTCATGATTTGACAACCCACATTAGTCTTCCAAATCATTAGGAACCTCCATTTTTGTATGGCTAAACATCAAATCCAAACACTCCTTCCCATACTTCTTCATCACTATAAATTGAACCATCTTAGAAAACTATCAAATCACACCTTCCCCATCACAATCTCTGATCTTTAAACCATTTTAACAATGACTAAGTCAACTATCACCTCTCAACCATCAAGACCCGTTCGGAAAACCGCCCGGATAAGTGTCAAACCACTTTGGTCTAACCAATCCATCAACCTAAGCTCCTCATCCTCGGATGAATTCACCTCACCAATCAAAAATGAACATTTTCTAAACCTTGCATCTCCATCTCCATCACCCAATGAACCCAATGAGCTCACCACTCCACCACCAACAAAATCACCCATTGACCCAACTCCACCAAGTGCTCCAACCCAACCATCCAAAACTTCATCACCATCACCATTACCTAAACTTGAACCTATGGAGTTATTTGGGTCTCCTCCAACATCACCACATCCTTTTGTCCAAGATTTCAATGATCTTCCACCAAGACCAACACAACCACCACCTTTTACAAATGAAACACCAAGGTCATTTCTTGACCAAAATGAGTATTTTAACCACAACCAACCACCACAATAAGAGTACCACCAACCCAAACCATTGTTGTTTCACCCTATCTACGATGACATCCATGGTCCTCTTTATGGAGAACCAAACTTTGAAAACCTTGATCACCCAACTCCACCACATTCTCAAGCCCAAACCTTTGAGTCTTTCTTTCCTTCCTATGAGGAAATTCAAAGCATGGTCGAGAATCACCTCCATCAAGCAATGAAATTTCAAACCACCTTGCTTGACTCTATACCAAACCCATCCTCCACCCAAGAACCAAAAACCAACCCATCCTCAAACCAAGAACCCAAAACCAACCCATTTCCACCCACTCGTCCCCATCTTTGCTCACATTGTGAGCAAGTGTTGAAAATGGGTAAAAGCATCAAATTGTTGCTTCACCAATTTCAAGACGAAACCCGTTTTGCATTCCAACACGTCATAGAACGTTTGGATGCTCTTTCCCACCCAAAAAAATCCTAGACAACATTTGGAGGCCTTTTGCCCCATTTAGGAAAGTAGGATTTGATTTTTCTTTTATTTCTTGGTTATTTTTCATTTTTTTTAAGTAGGAGGATCATTTTCATTTCTTGTCTTTGACTTTTACAAGTCAAATTTTACTTGAAATGATATCTTTTACTACTTACTTACTTGCATTGTTGGTTGATCATTTTTGAGTTGTCATTGTGGTTGAATTATGTGTGGTAACTACAACCTTGATTATATATATCACAAACTAACCATTTTTTTGTATGATCAAAGTCCATGTTTCCCATCTTGACACTCCTTTTAGGGGGAGTATCGACCAAGGGGGAGCACGTGCATTATTCCGCTTCGCTACTCTACTTTTTATTTCGACAAAAGGGGGAGAAACATATATTAAACCTTTAAACTTAAAATGATTTCATCACTTAAGTAAAACAAGTTTAATAAATTTTTTTTAAGTCTTAAATACTAAAATTTTGTGAGTTACTTAAAAACAAAGTTTATGTTTTGTCATCAACAAAAAGGGGGAGATTGTTAATACAAATATCGCCTAAAACGTTATTTATATTTTACGATCTTTGCTAAGTTTTGTTAACGACAAAATGTAAACTTTAGTTTCTAAGTAAATCATAATCTTAGTTTTAAGACTTGCATAATTAGACATTTGCTACATTTTACATTTCACATAAAACACAACACTTTTTATTTCTTAAAATAGAAATGTCACATCACATTTATGGTAAGTTTGTCAATATACATTTATGGAAAGATAGTGTGTTTGACTAACCATAAGTCTTCTTGCACAAGTTTGTGTTTGACTAGTTTTTATGAGATGTGACCTTGTTTGGTTTGTATGATTTATTGAAAAACCAACTGCAAGCCTGGCGGAACCCTGGGGGCACACGGGCGGAACCCATCTGAGGGTTCCGCCAGACCTGCAGAAGGTTTTGCTATAAATACCAAGCCATATGTTTGAATTTTGGCCTATCACTTTACATCATATTTTCACACACATTCATTCATTCTTTCATCTAACCCTTTAACATCTCATTTCATATGTGAAGTTTCTTTTTGTAGCAAAGAAGTTCACAAGTTCATATAAAGTTACAAGTATTCAACACAACGTTGCAAGACTTGTTAGCTTAGCATCGTGTAGACTTGTGTAGTTTACACTTCATTTGATTGTGTATTTCAGTAGTGATCGGTTAGTATTTTAGTCCTTAAAATACAAAGTGTGACGGGAGTTGTTGTACCCATGTAAAAGAACTAACGGGAGTGGTTGTACCCTTGTAAAAGAACTCGACATCTAGCTTAGTGTCGGTAAACGTGTATAAGCGACGTGTAAGTTTTTCTCCGCCGGTGAAAGGAGCTTGTAGACTAGTGAAAGAAACTCTCGAGTTGGATACTCGGGGCGTGGACGTAGGGCAAGGAAAAAAAGTCCTTGTAGCCGAACCAGGATAAATACTCGTGTTGTGGTTTGATCATTTCTTTCTTTATACTTGCATGTTATATATTGTGTTTGTGTATATATCTTTGATTAAACGGAAAGTTTCAAAAGATAATTAAACAAGTTAAAAAGATTTTAAACGGTAAACTATTCGACCCCCTTCTAGTTTTCCACAACACACACACATGAAATAAAAACAATCTCTTCTCCCATGATTCATGAAACACACAAATCTAATAATCAAAGTCCCAATTTTTATGATCCACAAGATCTTCCACTGATTTTTCATCTTCTTCCTAAAAAATGATCCTCCATTCAGTTTTTTTCCTTTCTGTACCGACCCGGATATTTTGTTATACACGAAACAAACATAAACCTCGAACAAGGTATACTCGGTCATTAATTTTATTTTATTTTTTCTTATTTCGAATATTGTTTGGTTTCATGTCGGTTGGTATTTTGCTTAATTGATCTAAGGCAAAAGCTTGCTTAATTGGTATTTTGGTTAATTGATATATACATCTTTGGTTAAAAAAAAAAAAAAAAAAAAAAAAAAAAAAAAGGGAATTAGTTACTTGCTCTTGGTTTGTTGTAAATTACCGGAGAAAAAGAAATAGTTTTCTCCTTTTTTTTTCCTCCACATGGAAACCAGAAGTGGTAGTGTTGGTAGCGGAGGTGTAGCGGGGATGCCGGCAGGGTCAAGAAAGATGCTATGCTCGAGGTAAATTTGATACTTACAAATTTATTATTAGTGTGATTATTGTTTTGATATTTGGGTTTAGTTGTAAGTATCAATATGCCAAACGCCCCCATATTACTCGATTACCTATTTTTTTACAGTTGATATATAATTTTTCATAGGATCGCTTTTGTTCGGGAACTTTTTTTTTTTTTTTTTTTTTTTTTTTTTTTTTTTTTTTTCAAATCTCTATTCATTATCCATTGAGACCACCTTATTGCTTTCCTCTACCGCTAGTTAATGGTTTATAGAAGGGCCTGTTAGATGACTTTGTTCTCATTTTCCATCTATCCAAATATTCTTAAACCATTTCAGAAACTGAAAATTCATTTTTATATTCATATTAACCTATTAAAAATATGGCTTTAGATCCAAGGCCTGAAATCTTTTAGCAGCCTTTTCAGAAAAGAAAGGTTACAAGATATTAACATGAATTTCTTTCTCATAACAAGTTTGCCTATGTAAATGGCAATAGCATCACTGAAATTACTTATTTTTGTGATCTCCTCATACATCCGAAATACTATATACACATTGGATTCTCCTTATTGCAGAATATTTTTTGACTGGCGCTGTCCACGACAGCCCAGACAAGGGTCTGCAGTTATCGGTAGGTTCATGCACGAAGAGGTAAAGATCGACCTTAGTACAGTCATGGAAAAAGAAAAGCCTGAGATGGAAACGAAAAGAATGGAGGTAACAATTTCGCGTTTTGCATTTTGACATGCTTCAATAATTACAGTGACCATTCTTTTCCTTTAAATTGTGCTAATTGATGACTTATATAGCAGAAATGTGGTGTAATGATCATTATGCATATGCGTTTCTTTGAGGCTATCAGGATAACATTTCTTTGAATTTTTATTTTTATTTTATCACTTTTTTTAGAATGGTATAAGCTAAATATGTATTTTACCCGACGTACACAGGCGTAGTGAAACGGTGGTTGTTGCTGTGGATTGGTGATTGATGGTTGCGCCTTTGTCATTAATTATCATTTCCCAGGTTACCCTTCTTTATTCTGCAACATCTTAAAGCTTTTAAATGAATTAATGCTACTTTTGAGTTTCTGAATTTGAATTATAAAAAGTAAAAACATGAACTATACCTGTAAATAAATGTTTGAATGATAAAATGTCAACCACCTCAATCTGAACACTGATTTCGGCGTTCCTTCTGAATATGCATGCCACATGTAAGTTTAAAACAGGCCGTAGTTGTTAGTAAAAGTAAAAAAGGCGTGAAAACCAAAAAATGTCTTATCATTGTTGCTGACTTTTCATGTGAACATAGTTGCGTGTGATGTTGGAATGCAATTGGAATGCATTTGATTATATTGTATCAAGATTTTACATACATGCCTATAAGTGTATTATTCAACACCTTAAAATAATGTGTTGTCAATATGTTGTAGTTTGAAGGGCCTGCATCAGTGGAAGAAATGTCAAGAGTTGCAGAGTGTTCTTAAATAAACTTCGGCAACACTTATTGCACTTGAAGCTTATCAAGTATGTCCTCGCCATGGTTTAATGTTTTCTTTTATGATGAAATCATACCAGTGACATCTAATCTTTTATCGATTTGTTTTTTTTAACATTTAACGCTTGGTCAGAACGCGCCAGAGGAGGGGGACATACTGAACGTAACAACTCCCTTGGTTGGGGGTTGTGCCGCCCCGAATTTCGATCGATACACAGCATAACCAATGTCTAAAAATTTTAAGTTGCGGTTTCCTTTGTTGGATCAAAATAAAATACCCTTGAGCATACTTGACAAAAATGCACCAAATGTGTTAAAATAAAATTTACTGCGTGTGACAAGTACAAACTTCTTAGTAATTTAACACATACATCACAGTTCTCTGAATTATATCGTTTTTGAACATATGCTTTGTGTATAATTCATAGTTTCTGATAATGACATTAAATTACTTATTCCTTGATTCTCAGTAATAACGCATATTTCCTTTAATGCAGGACACACATAGGGTTATGGATTTGGGGAGTTTGGAGATGAGACAGAACAAATACGCGCTAATGCCTAATATGAGTGGAAGATTATGCTCAACTAGACCAGTGCGTATTTCGTCACCTCCTAACAAAAACTTGTTGGTGGACAACAGTTTCCAAAAGGTACGTCATAAATTTATATAGCTTGGTTATCAAAATCACACAATTATCTATTTCATTGTAATAATTCGAGGGTAGATAAACAACCCTTGCCGCAGCAACATACCCAAATAATTAGCCATTTTTAATGGAATTTGACATTATTGCCCGTAACCGACCCATTTTACCCCTTTTGTGTAGATGTTCTTATGCACTAAGTTTTTGAAAGTATTTTTCGACAGTGGCTGTTATTTTAAGGCCGGTGGGAGACTAAAACTTGGAAGGTCAACCATGGATGCTTATACCACATCCTTGAACACTTAGGCTTCTTCGGTCGAAAATGTGATTGATACAGATCAGACCCATGTGTTCTTTAGCACTTTTGAGGGCAGTCATTGGAGGTACATTACTATATTATGAGAAAATAAAATACCTTGACCAATATTAACCGAATACATAAAGAAAGAGCTTATTTGTGACTTTCAGAGGTCCAATGCAAAATCCATAAGCTTTTCCTTCTTAAAGTATTTCAATTTTCAAGAACTTCCTATGGAAATTAATTTTTTTCCTATAACATTGATTTGTGAATTTATAACCTTATTTTTAGATAAAACATTAACTACCAACTTTATCTAAATTGACAAAATTATATTGTGCGAATTTAAGATAGGTACCTGAGCTTTATTTTTAGATTACGGTTACACGAGCTTTATTACACATAAGACAATCTTCTGCCAAACATTTGATAAGCTATCAAGTAAGATTAGTACAACAAGAGTTGTAGCAGCAGTGCAAAAAACAATGTACCCAGGACCATATAGTTTCAAGATAAAATAATTTAGTTGATGATTCATTGTTACTTTAGTATCTTAAAAATTGGTAGGTACTGAATTGTTGCACAATTTAGCAATGCAGGTTGATAAAATGGAGGAGACTTTCAAGGGAGACTCGGAGAGTACGGTTGAAAGACTCGACTTCAATTAGACCGACACATACTATAGAGATACATTTTTACTTTACGTGTTCGAATTAGGAGAATGGAAACTCACCTGGGCGGAAGTTTGTGACATACATTTTCAATAGATTAAACATGGGGATTCCATGTGCTACTAGATCATCCTTTTGCACCTTTAACACTTCAGTGTTAGCCTCATGTTATGTGAAATTGATGTATGTTTGGTTCGAAGCAATTTGCTTCGAACCAAACATACATCAATTTCACATACCAACATTAATAACTACAACGAATGATCCACAAAACACAAAACTACAAAAATATAAGGTCCCGCCGCAACGCGCGGGCTTACCCCACTCGTATATACTAAATGTGGGGAGGATAATAGTGCCGACCGCTACAGTGGTTTGTACAGTAACATTTTTTTTTTCAATACTAACGGTCGTTAGTTATTTAATGACCGTTACTTTAACATTTTTTAAAAAAATTGTACGCACTTTGTCCTTCATCTCAGCGGTTCATTGCAAATTTAATCCTCACATAATTTACATAAATGGTCCTTCATGTTATACATCAATTGCAAAGTCAGTCCTAGGTAACTAACTTCATGTTAAGTAGTTAATGGCTACAAAAAAATTACGCAGCAACGCGCGGGTACCAACACTCGTTTTATCTAATAAGGGAGCCTTTTAATAAATTTTAGATTTTTAAATTATCCTCCATTATTTTTGTTGAGAGTTGATCTTGATTCAAAGAGACATGACACATGGTGAAGCTGAGTTCCAATCTGGCTGGGACGATACGGCAATCCAATTATCCAAACAGCCCTAGTCCACCGCACGTGCTCTCTTATTATAAGTAGGATTTTTTCTTTATAAAAAAAGTCTTTGGTCTATATAATTGACATTATTTTTTTATTTTATATAACAAGCAACAGTGTAACACGCTTTATCTACTGTCATTTGACAATTTGATCGTTTGTATCGTACCGCATTGATGCTCTTACAAGAGGTTTCACGTCTAAACCAACCTTAGTAGCTAGGTACATATTTTGTGAATATTAATGGTTTGAACGGTCACGGAAATACCATTATTATGCTGTGCACATATGAGTTAAATATTTGCCTCTCAGTTAACGTAAATTAGAAAATCTCATATGGCTAGAGGATAAATAACATACGATGTTAAGGAGAATATGACACTGTTCGTGTCAATCTAAGTTGTGGACGTGTACATTTAACAAACATTTATAATACTATAAGATTCAGTCCCTAAATTTAATGTGGAGTTATGATGATAGATTTTGTAGAGTTAGAAACAAGTTGGAGTCGTTTAGTAGTTGCATAGAGTACAAGATAGCTAATGCTCGGAATTCAATGCAGCCTCATAATAACTATACAATCATGAAAGGAGATGAAGTGCAAGGGTTGCCCGAATTAATCACATAAGCAACATCAAAAATATATCAATTACACAATATTGGGTGACTTAATTTAATGTGCAAGAGGATTTGTGCACAAATTGTAGTACGGTACAAGGTATTTCAAGCAACATGAAAAGTATATCTTCAATACTATCTAAAGATTGGAGTGCTTAATTTAATGCGCAAGAGGCATTATGCACAAAAGTTTGTACGGTAAATTATGCTTTACATGAGGAATAGTGCACAAAAGTTTGTACGGTACAACATGCTTCAAGCCATCTCTAAACCTCAAAGAATACAAACCAAAAATGCCATGAATACATAAATTAAACACACCAATTAGTGGTTAGTCTTTTTACCTTCCCGTCTATGAGTTACAAATATCAACTATATAATGTGTCAAAAATCACACACAACAAACCACAACTTCCTCCACACCGCGTGCACATTGGGCTACAACTTATTATGGTGGTAAAGTAAGCATCATATCGTCTTACTTATTTAGCATATTGATTTATGTTATTTTATATAAATTTCATGCGTGTTTTGTGTGTGTAAGAATGTAGGCCATGAAGATGGTGCTTAGGAGGTTTGGTAGTAACATCATCTTCTCTAATGGTTTAAGAAATCCTACACATCGTTGTCTTATCAATTAAGTGGAACATTATCGAAAATGCAATATATTGATTAACTGTATTTAAGTTACTAATGATCAACTATATCTAATTGTTTTTTGTAGCGCGTCAAGAAGCATTAAAGAAAGAGATCGAGAAGTCAAAAAATTGTATCAAGAACAAAATATGCAAAAAACCAATGAACAACAACAACAACAACAACAACGAGAACAACAACGAGAACAATGCCACGACCACCGGTGGGATGAATACTTAGCATTCATATTAATAGTACGTTACAAATTAAACATGCAATATTTTACTTCATGCAATACCGCCAAACGGGCTAATACTATTGATTCGTTAGCAAGTAAGTTTATTTGACGAGCATTCAATTTTTAGTCAAAAATTTTACTACACTTTGTTGGTGCATTTCAATATTTTTGTTCTTAATGTAGTTTTTTATCTTGCGGTGTGTTAATGTCACTTTCTTAATTAAATCTGTTGGAATATTGCGTGACTTTGATATTTGGTATAACTGTGTAAATAATGTCGATGTTACATATTGAAAATGGTAGTATATAATAAAAATATCTTCACACGATCATCTTAACAATAAGTATCTTCTAAATCAAAAAAGTATATAAAGGAGAAGAAAATTGTATTTCAAATGTTATCCTACACCTATCACGAGGTAAGCATTATTCATTTGAGTTTGATATCATGTGATTCATGTCGTCATACTGTAAATATTTAGACTGAGTTACTAATGAATGCTTCAAATTCGATATTATAGTTTATAGAAAAATGTTGTAATAATGCATTAATTAAAAAATTATTTATGCAACTTACTCATATTAAAATATTACATATGAAAAGCCTCATTTAAATATAACATTTTACAAAAAAAAAATAAAAAAAACCTCTTCACATTAAAGAAAGAGATCGAGAAGTCACGAAAATTGTATCAAGAACAAAACATGCAAAATGCTAATGAACAACAACAAGAACAATGCCATGGCTATCGGTGTCAATATAAATAAACACTTAGCATTCATATTAATAGTGCGTTACAAATTAAACATGTAATATTTTACTATACGAACTATACTTTATTATACGAATTATAATTTATACTCTTTAATATACTAATTACTTTAATGTTTTATGTTTTTATAGTTTTGTTAAAAAGAAAATTTGTTTTATAGTTCGCTTTTAATAATGTAATTTATTTGAAAAACGAAGTCCGTCTTTCAAAAATATGAGAGTTTCAAACATGAACGAAAATTAGTACCGAACATTACGAAAAAAACAATTAAATCCAACCTGTGTGCATCGCATAGGTCCTGAGGCAGTCCAAACCTGTGTGCATCGCATGGGGATGAATATAAAAGGTCTCCAACATTAATGTAATCGCTTCATATTTAAAATAATTTATGTAACTTATACATATTAAAATATTACATGTGAAGAGACTATTTTCAATGTAATATCTTGAAAAAAATCTCTTCACATATACTTTTTTAATGTAAATAAACTATTTTAAATGTGTGACATGCTTGGAAATGTGATACCATCACAACTTAGATACATAATGATGAAAATAAGTGTCGAAGATTACGCTATAAAAATTTATATACAGCCAATGTGTGCAACTTAATAAAGTATTTTAAATACGTATAAAGCTTAGTAAATGTGTGACACCATGACAATTAAATATAAAATGAGGAAAATAAATGCCGAATATTACGCTATGAAAACTTCTATACAGCCCATGTGTATCGCACGTATTTTAAATCTATGAAAACTTCTAGACAGCCCATGTGAATCGCACGGGCATTGTTGACTATCATAAGAAATAGTTATAACTTAGCCGGATGTATTAATATTAGTTAGTTCCAATAAAAAACGATAGAGTCAATATCAAAATAAATAGACAAAAAACATTACGTAAAAAATACATCTTAAAAGATTACATGTCAATAAACTATTTTAAATGCATATCATGCTTAGAAAATGTATGCTACCATGACAACTTATATATATAATGACAAAAATACGTCTCAAATATAAAATTACGAAAATAAAATACGGGTATTAAACTTTGAAAACGTTTGTACGGTACAATATGCTTTGCATGAGGAATCGTGCACAAAAGTTTGTACGGTACAACATGCTTCAAGCCATCTCTAAACCTCAAAGAATAAAAACCAAAAATGCCATGAATACATAAATTAAACACACCAATTAGTGGTTAGTCTTTTTACCTTCCCGTCTATGAGTTACAAATATCAACTATATAATGTGTCAAAAATCACACACAACAAACCACAACTTCCTCCACACCGCGTGCACATTGGGCTACAACTTATTATGGTGGTAAAGTAAGCATCATATCGTCTTACTTATTTAGCATATTGATTTATGTTATTTTATGTAAATTTCATGCGTGTTTTGTGTGTGTAAGAATATAGGCCATGAAGATGGTGCTTAGGAGGTTTGGTAGTAACATCATCTTCTCTAATGGTTTAAGAAATCCAACACATCGTTGTCTTATCAATTAAGTGGAACATTATCGAAAATGCAATATATTGATTAACTGTATTTAAGTTACTAATGATCAACTATATCTAATTGTTTTTTGTAGCGCGTCAAGAAGCATTAAAGAAAGAGATCGAGAAGTCAAAAAATTGTATCAAGAACAAAACATGCAAAAGACCAATGAACAACAACAACAACAACAACAACAACAACGAGAACAACAACGAGAACAATGCCACGACCACCGGTGGGATGAATACTTAGCATTCATATTAATAGTACGTTACAAATTAAACATGCAATATTTTACTTCATGCAATACCGCCAAACGGGCTAATACTATTGATTCGTTAGCAAGTAAGTTTATTTGACGAGCATTCAATTTTTAGTCAAAAATTTTACTACACTTTGTTGGTGCATTTCAATATTTTTGTTCTTAATGTAGTTTTTTATCTTGCGGTGTGTTAATGTCACTTTCTTAATTAAATGTGTTGGAATATTGCGTGACTTTGATATTTGGTATAACTGTGTAAATAATGTCGATGTTACATATTGAAAATGGTAGTATATAATAAAAATATCTTCACACGATCATCTTAACAATAAGTATCTTCTAAATCAAAAAAGTATATAAAGGAGAATAAAATTGTATTTCAAATGTTATCCTACACCTATCACGAGATAAGCATTATTCATTTGAGTTTGATATCATGTGATTCATGTCGTCATACTGTAAATATTTAAAGTGAGTTACTAATGAATGCTTCAAATTCGATATTATAGTTTATGGAAAAATGTTGTAATAATGCATTAATTAAAAAATTATTTATGCAACTTACTCATATTAAAATATTACATATGAAAAGCCTCATTTAAATATAACATTTTACAAAAAAAAAATAAAAAAAACCTCTTCACATTAAAGAAAGAGATCGAGAAGTCACGAAAATTGTATCAAGAACAAAACATGCAAAATGCTAATGAACAACAACAAGAACAATGCCATGGCTATCGGTGTCAATATAAATAAACACTTAGCATTCATATTAATAGTGTGTTACAAATTAAACATGCAATATTTTACTATACGAACTATACTTTATTATACGAATTATAATTTATACTCTTGAATATACTAATTACTTTAATGTTTTATGTTTTTATAGTTTTGTTAAAAAGAAAATTTGTTTTATAGTTCGCTTTTAATAATGTGATTTATTTGAAAAACGAAGTCCGTCTTTCAAAAATAGGGCAAATGATATTAAAAGGTAATATACTTGCCACAAATTCATCGAATGGGTATTGAACTATTTTTTTTTCATTTTTGAGGGTAATTTTCTTTCAAATTCATCATCTTTAGGGTATTTTGCAAAAATTTAGGACACTTTTGCCCTTCGGGAAAATTTTTTTGTATTAGCTATGAGGGGCAAAATTGTCTAAAATTTTTACAAAATACCCTAAAAATGATGATTTTAAAAGAAAATTACCATCAAAATAAAAAAAAAAAAAAAATAGTTCACTACCCATTCGATGAAATTGTGGCAAGTATATTACCTTTTTTTATTATTTGCCCTTCAAAAATATGAGAGTTTCAAACATGAACGAAAATTAGTACCGAACATTACAAAAAAAACAATTAGATCCAACCTGTGTGCATCGCATAGGTCCTGAGGCAGTCCAAACCTGTGTGCATCGCATGGGGATGAATAAAAAAGGTCTCCAACATTAATGTCATCGCTTCATATTTAAAATAATTTATGTAACTTATACATATTAAAATATTACATGTGAAGAGACTCTTTTCAATGTAATATCTTGAAAAAAATCTCTTCATATATACTTTTTTAATGTCAATAAACTATTTTAAATGTGTGACATGCTTGAAAATGTGATACCATCACAACTTAGATACATAATGACGAAAATAAGTGTCGAAGATTACGCTATAAAAACTTATATACAGCCAATGTGTGCAACTCAATAAAGTATTTTAAATACGTATAAAGCTTAGCAAATGTGTGACACCATGACAATTAAATATAAAATGAGGAAAATAAATGCCGAATATTACGCTATGAAAACTTCTATACAGCCCATGTGTATCGCACGTATTTTAAATCTATGAAAACTTCTATACAGCCCATGTGCATCGCACGGGCATTGTTGACTATCATAAGAAATAGTTATAACTTAGCCGGATGTATTAATATCAGTTAGTTCTAATAAAAAACGATAGAGTCACTACCAAAATAAATAGACAAAAAACATTACGTAAAAAATACATCTTAAAAGATTACATGTCAATAAAAAAATTTAAATGCATATCATGCTTACAAAATGTATGCTACCACGACAACTTATATATATATATATATATATATATATATATATATATATATATATATATATATATATATATATATATATATAATGACAAAAATACGTCTCAAATATAAAATTACGAAAATAAAATACGGGTATTAAACTTTGAAAACTTCTATAAAGCCCATGTGCATCGCACGGGCTTTCATGACTATGAACATTTAGATCGAGCCTGTGTGCATCACATGGGTCTGAATGCCTATCTATCTATAATACTATAAGATTCAGTCCCTAAATTTAATGTGGAGTTATGATGATAGAGTTTTTAGAATTAGAAACAAGTTGTAGTCGTTTAGTAGTTGCATAGAGTACAAGATAGCTATTGGTCAGAATTCAATGCAGCCTCATAATAACTATACAATCATGAAAGGAGATGAAGTGTAAGGGTTGCCCGAATTGATCACATGACATTTAGTGTAGAATTAAAGTCGGTTAGATGAAGTGCAAGTTTTGCGAAAGGTTGCAAGAATAATTAATGATTTAACCTAATTCATGCCTATATAAACCGGCGAAAATCACATTAGTATGTACATTTTAGCGTGATTAGTTTATGTAAGTAGTTGCTTTTGAATGCTCTTTGAGAAATATTAGAATGAATTTATCGTGTGCAATTGAATTATTATTGAAAAGAAGAAGGTTCGCGCATCGCAAAGTGTTTTCTTTTTCTATATGCAGAATCATTAGTGAGAAACCAATATTTACGCCCATTAAATGAGTTTGCCATAATAGCAAAATACGACATATTAAAAATATCACATTGAGTAATGAATAAAAAGGAAAAAATACATAATTTTGACTTAAATCCATTTGTAAAATATAATATCAAATAAAAAAGTTGAGTTTTAAACATAAGCAAAAATTCAAACTTTTATCGAAAAACAAAACCGGTGCATTTAATGTGAAGTATATACAACATCGAGATGGAAGTGCAATGCTTGCCGGAATTTATCACATGATATTTAGTAATTAGTATAGAATTAAAAGTCGGTTATAGATTGAGATGAAGTTGAAAAGGTTGCAAGAATAATTGATGATTTAACCTAATGCAATATATATATATATATATATGTATTATGTTAATGCATTTTCATATACAAATAATTTATATGTGTTTTCTATTGATTTAGCTCACATGTGCGAATTGATTAAAGAAAATGTGCACGAGCATGTATGTAAAACAACATTTAAATGGTTAAATAATACTTTTTAGCATGATTAGTTTATGTAAGCATGCAACTTGAATAATTAATATAAAAGAAAAAGTACATATTTTTTGCTCAAACCCATTTGTAAATTAAAAAAAATTAATTTAAGACATAATAGTGGAGTCCAAAGGTTTTAGAAATTATTAATAGTGTGTTAATTAATATTCATTTAATTAGCTATTTAGAATTGAGTTTATTAATAAAATTTATTAATATTAGTTAGACTTCAATGTTAATTTTCAATGAAATTAGTTGTATAATAAAATGAGATGAAGCTAAAAAGGTTTGTAACGATTTTTATACAGTTTATGTGGCATTATTATATATACATCATTACACAAACTTTAACTTACAAACTTAATAAAAAAAATATTTAACGCACATTAAACTATGACCAATTAGATAAACCCCGTGTGCTTCATATTACCATGCAAAAACTATCTAATGGACAAGTATTGTAAGGCTAAGTAATAAACCAAAAGAATTAAAGTCATTTTTTTATCATGCAAATAAGTAATAGGCTAAAAGAAATAAAGTCATCACAACTTATTAACCAAAAGTTCATATATAAAATATAACACCACAAAAGCAAAACAACATCAAACACTTTTAAATTTTTATACAAGAAAGTTAAAACATTTCATACAATATACTAAACAATAATTAAGTATACACTCGCTAATATACATAAAGAATACACGATTAACAATTAGATTTTTAGCCCGTGCGTAGCACTGGTTCTTCATGCCTCGTATATTAAAAGTTGGTAGTTATGCCATTGCATTTAAGTACGTTTATAAAAAATATAAACGGTGAGCCCTTTGCTTAATTAAGTGCATTTATGGGTTCCTACGGTTTACAGATAGATTTCCTGTGCGTAACCGATTTGACCAGAAGAGAATTTTGATATTATATAGAAATATATATGAAATTGACCAGGTGGAAAATGGTGAAACTAACAAGGACAAGCGCAACCGCCAAAAGCAACAACAGGCCCAATTTAGCCATTCACCCTCAACCACCGACATAGGTTTCGCTATATATACTATAGGATAGAATAGGATTCGGCTTAAATTTTCAAAGGCGTGCTATGGCAGTTAAGGTTCAAACAAAAGTGAAAAGATATTGGCCTGGTAAAGCACCTGAGTGGGCAGATGATCATGCTGGTGATCATGAAGACAACATCGATATTCAAATAGAAAAAGGGTATGATCGTAGGTTGTCTAGGTTGTCGGAAAATTGGTTGGATGATAAGGAGGAGATACGGGCTGATCATAGACGTATTAGACAAGCAGAGACTGTATCGATTAAGGAAGAGGAGAAGTTGGTGGTTGAGGAAGATGATGAGGACGCGGTTTACGAACGTAGGAGAATGCTTAAAGAGAAGTTGCTTCAGAGGGAGAAAGAAGCGATGATTATTGAAGAAGAGGAGTCTGAGGAGGAGGAGTCTGAGTATGAGACTGATCAGATGGGTAGTATGGCGGCCCCGGTTTTTGTTAAGAAAAGTGAGAGAGATACTATTGCTGAAAGGGAAAAGATTGAAGCTGAAGAACGGGAGATTGAGGAGTTTATGAAGATGAGGGTTGAGGAAAGGAAAGTGGAGACAAAGCGGATGGTTGTTGAGGAAATACGTAAAAATACCGAGGTACAAAAGATTATTATGGAAACGAATAGTGATGTGGATACGGATGACGATGAAAATATATATGAAGCTTGGATACCGCGTGAGATGGCAAGGAATAAAAGAGTCATAGAAGTACGTGACGCCATGGTGAAGGAGAAGGAAGAGATTGAGAGAGTAAGGAATATGACCGAGGAAGAGAGGGAAGATTGGGAGAGGAAGAATAAAAAACCACCGAAGAAAAAAAGGAGGTATATGCAGAGGTATTATCATAAAGGTGCTTTCTTTCAGGATGATCCAGATGATATTGCTGGACGTGATTACTCTGCACCAACTGGTGACGATAAGATGGACAGGACAAGGTTGCCGAAAGTTATGCAGGTTAAGCATTTCGGTCGTAGTGGAAGAACCAAATGGACTCATCTCGTTAATGAAGATACTACCGACTGGAATAACCCGTAAGCACTTTCTCCTATCTTTTAAAGTTAATATATGGTCTTATGCTGTATGTGCTTGATTTGTTGACATATTCATCTCCCAACCTAACTTTTGCTTTGATATGTTTATTCAGAGGATGCTTAAACTTTTAACATTGGTTCCTATTGTTTAGGTCATTTTCGCAATTTGAAGTTTTCAAAGTTAACTAGTGATTGGTGTTTAAATGTCAAGTATTTGTTTAAGTTTAGTAATTAAAGCTCGTATGTGAAAGCCCACCTGAACCTCTGATATTTGTTTTGCATAACCCCTAAAACATGCTTTTAATGTTTTGCAGTTGGACATACAATGATACACTTCGGGCAACATACAACTCCCAATTGGCAGGTATGAATGCACCAATAGTAAAACCAAAGGGAAAAAAGATAAAGGACTGGGAATCTCGTTGAAGCCTTGAGGCTGGCTTAATGGACTACGTGAGCATTTTGCAAGCAATCATCACTACTTAGTCATTTGCAGTCGACTAGAAGTTGATTGATCCTCCTTGATTCATTTGTTGCTTCATGCCCTTGGTGATCTTATGTTAAATTCACTTTTAGTTATCAGAACTTTTGTTATGCGAATCTTATTAGTAATATTTCTTTTCTTATTTTTGTGAACAATAACTTTTGTTTTACAACTCTCAGGTATGCTTAAACAATATCGGAATTCAATGGAGATTTTAATAAGCATCTATTACTATTTATTTGGTCTTTAATGTAGGACTTTGTGGCTAAAATTCCATAAAAAAATGCGACTGACTTCGGTAGGCAGCTTGCATATAACAAATGCACGGTGGATACAAAGGGTTTACGCTTTCCACTACTTGGTTTCTATTAAGCTATCTACGTTTTAATTTTTAGCGACTAATTAATCTCTTTTTAAACTGGAAAAAAGGTTCGCCGAGAAGGAAATTGCCGTTGCTGAACCAGAGGTCACTAGGATGAATGAAATAGCTGGTCAGTTATATCATTAGCCGAATAGTGCTTTAAACTGTTTAGTATGAGTGTTTGGATTGCTTATTTTTTATGTTTGTGCTAAAGAAAATAATTATGATCTTTAGTTCAAACCTTCATTTTAACTGCATATTGTGGTTTGTAAAGACAATAAGCCAATCAACGGCACAATGCATCGAACCAATGTGTTTATTCATTTCCTGTTAGTGGTTGCAGCTGTGGCTACATTAAGGCAGATTGTAAGCACACTTATAGATGTCCAGAACTTAGAGTATGTTCCATCACCTACCTTAGAATTCTCACCCATACCCAACACCCTAACTCAACATTTTTATCTTTGACAGTGGTATCACAATAAGATTCTTAATCTGGAACGAAATGGCAACTGCATTCGACATAGCAGCGTACGAGGCTATGGAAAAGCCAGTCGTGACAACAATCAGCTCATGCCGACTAACAAATAGATACGGAGGTAAGCATAATACTCAAGATTTACAGCTACAATACGCTATCCACAGAAAACTTCTCAAAAACTGTTTCCGATAACCGAAAAAAATTGCAGGTTTTTTGCACGCCCTCAGCTCATTAGTATCTAAACATTCAAAGTTAAAACTTGCAAACTGTAACGGATACACTGGCGGGAATTCATATATAGAGTTATTCAAACCAAACTTCGTCTACTGGATTACACGGATAAGCGAAGATAAAGAAGTCACCAACTTCTAAGAGCACCTAAATTCTGAAATTTGAAGATCTGGAGCAGCAAAAAAAGGCTTATATCAATATAAAAAGTAAAAACAACCCATTTTCAAAAGAATCACGAATGTGTGCAACTATGCATCATGAGTTCAGACCTTGTACCTATATCAAGACAACCTTCTACAGTGAAAGCGGGCTGCCATTTTCTTACACCAAGGGTGTTTCCTGACTAAAAGGTAAACATATTTAAAATGAAAAGCTTGAAAAAAAAGACGACACTTAGAAAGTTGTTTGTTTAAGAAATCAGTAATACTAAGTTGCATTGGATGCAAGAAATCTAAGGCAACTAAGATTAGTAAAAAGATTTCCAGATACTCGTTTGATATAGAGTGTGATTCCTTAATGAAGTCATCTTCGTTGCATAATATTTGTAATATCCTATTTAGGGGTAACTGTATTTGCATAATTGCATTAGCAAATAATGCCCGATGTTTAATGGCCAAACTCAGGACATAATACACCTAGATTTTGCCAAAATGGAACGATTGGCACACAAATTTCTACTGGCACTTCCTTGACGCAAGCTATAAAATAGCAGGAGTACATAGGAGGGAAGGCAAAGAGTGTTTGTACCTGGGGCTGGGTGGATCTTGAATTTCAAATTCATCAGTATGAGCATCATAACCACACCTTACAACATAATCAACTCAGCAAACAGTCACAACTGTAACAAATTTTGTGATAAGTTATGATCGAGCTAGCTCTTTCTCAATCGCTTCCTTATTTCGATTCTGCATTACAGGTAACTCATGCGTAATAGTAACAAATAAAACTCGAATTAAATTATTGTTAGCCTTAATAGAAAGTGATGGCCATTCATGAAGAAAACTAGAAATCATATGCATCTGGCTCTCTCACAATCATGTTACAATATTTTTGTGCATCCATGCCATCTTGCTTCCCTTGATTTATATACGTCATATGTTACTGATGTGGATGAAGGTGCAACATCTATCATATTTCATACATTTAACCATGGTGATCACTATTAGACCCAGGAAGTATGAATACATGGTCAGTTTCAGTTCAGAGAAATATTTGTAAGGGATACTGCCCTTTTTCAAATATCATAGGCAGCTTTTAACAATGATAATTATTAGTTTGATTTGTGGATCATATCAGCATATTAGTTTGATTATTTTTTCACATCAGCATTCCGCTTGCAATATTCAGAATATCATAAAGCTACAAAATACATATCGTGTTTAATATGTCATGCACTTACTGGCCAATCTTCATGTCTCGTAATGTTGGAACTTGGAATTAACTGAATGAATTGCCCAGTTTTTTTTTTTTTTTTTTTTTTTTTTTTTTTCTTTTTGTAAAAAAAAAAAAGCAAAATTGCATATATATATCCCTCCCAAAGTGAATAATTGCATATATATCTTTTGTACAAGTCTTTTATGCACATAATACAATGGTTTTTATGCATGCTTTGGATATATATGCAATTATGCATTTTCGGAAGGATATATATGCAAAAACCCATAACTAGTGGGCTTTGTAAATGGACCTCCGAACAAACTAATATTGGTCTTTGTAAATCCGAACACAACTAGCGGGCTTTCTAAAAAAGAACACAACTGGTAGGCTTTAAAAATGAACACATCCTGAGGCAGTGCGGGTGAAATTTTTGGTTTAGAAGTGGTGGTAATTGTAGTATTTATAGTACTCCGGTAAGGCTCGGATGACATGGACCTGACAAGCCCATGACATGCTTTTCCTTTACGGTACTTCATCCGTCTCATATTTATTGTCCATATTTTTATTTTAGGTTAGTCTAAAATAATTGTCCACTTTCCTTATTTAGTAAAAACTAAATAACCTAATGAAAAATATTCTATTTTAGTGGTTGAAAATTAAAGTGTCCCAACTTTTATTAAACTTTGTGTATTCTCTCTCATGACAATAATTTTGAGACGGAGGGAGTACTATTTATTTATTTCTTATTTTTTGCACGATTTTAGTGTGGTAGAAATAACTTTAAAAATATATATGAGCCTTTTTCAGAAGGATCTTCCAAACCTTCGAACGAGTAGCTAGAACGACCAAACAAACTTTTTTCCTTTAAGTCTCGTACCAACTCTTTAAAAATACATTGATATTAGACTAGGGGGATATCATGAGGTATGGTCTTCTCCGGATACTTTGAAGGAGATAATCACAATTAGTCCTTAATATTTCTAAGACAATGATGATGGAGCAGTGCCTGCTCAGAAGGCACAGTGATGGAGCGTGCTTGCTCAGGAAGCATAATGATGAAGCAGTGTCTACTTAGGAGGCATAATGACAGAGCAGTGCCTGCATCGGAGCAATGTACACTAGCAGCTGACATACAAGTACAATGACGTACGAATGAGCACAGAGACTTTGGTCCACAATTAGTACTTTTAGGCTGTAGCATAACGACAACTTGGACCCCAAGGACCATGCCTGACGCTCATCAACGATATGTCCGTTTCCCCTAGAAGATAACTTAGTCTCTACAATCCTTGTGTCCTGAGGCTAAACCCAGGTACGAATTTATGATTACTCTTTCAGTACGGTGATTTTTCAAAAGTCTTGTAGTGACTGGTTACCAATTAGCTCAAACATATGATTGCAGTTTTGCTCGCAAATTTCTACTTCAATTTTCTATCTTGGATAAGAATCTTGTTACGTATCATGGATCGAAATACAAACACATTAGAACACCAAACATTAACAAGCTATCAGGCCAATACTGTACAGGCCCATCTAGTTTGAGCTCATAAAACCAAACCCAAATGGGAAAAGTTATTGAATTCAAGTTTTACAGTGCCTGCAAAATTGTTTGGCCCATACGTAACATGGAATAATTGTAGATTCATATATCACCAAGGTAGCAAAACGTATGTATCTTTTACGGCTCAGTTATAGTTATTTCTCATCATTTTTATTTTTAAGATTCTTCTTATTTGATCCTTAGAGCATCTACAATGTATCAAGTCTTTAAAAACTTGATTCATTTAATGCATACCCCATTTAATGGCTTGTAGTTTTTGCAATAGATTGTCAAGTCTTCTATCAAAATTCATTAAAAGCAATTCTAAAACCTTATACTACAATGCAAAAAAGCTCTTACAAAGACTTGACAAAATAGTAAAAAGCTTTTGATTGCTTGTGGATGCTCTTAATATGTTTTATTATATATTCACATATTGACATGTCATTTAAGTAGTGGCATTCTTTTATTTTACTTTTATATTCTCTCTCTCTCTCTCTTTCTCTGATATACATCTACAGATAAAATGTGCTATGTTATTTTGTTGATATCTTTTTGTATATTTTTTGTGATTCTAGCATTTCTTTTGACAAAAATAATTTACTAATAGTATATCTGTAAAAAAAGAAAAAAAAAAAAAAAAAAAAGTAGTTAAGTGCATCATATATCTTGTTTTAGCAGAACAATATAAACGACCTATATGAAATGATATTATTATGGGAATTGATTTGCACACTTTGAGTTTTGATTAGGACTCTTCAATTACTGCATCAGGCAGTTGTACCATATTAACATTCTGTTTTGATTACTTGTACTGTGAGTGTGCAAATAAAAAAGAATAATGTGAAAATCACCTCCCTATTATTATGAATAGATACCTTTGTAGTTTAACTGTCATTGCTTTGGAAAATAAAATTATCCTAGCATTTAAATATATGTAATTGCGTGTGATCAGTGTTCTAAAAGGCGTGCCTCGATGCCGCAAAGGCGCGAGGCGTGACCTCCACGCGACGAAATAGACCAAGGCGTCGTTTTAAGGCTTGACATGAGATGAGGTGCGATAAGGCTCGATAAGGTGTACTGGTATTTGAGACGTTTAGGGGATTTACTAGTAATTGGAATTTGGGCATCGTATTTGAGGTTTACTGGTATTTGGCGTTTAATGGTTTACTAGTATTTGAAGAAGATTACAAATGTAATGAGAGTTTCTTGACTTTATTCTTTATGTATAACACTTTTTGTAAACTCGATGTATACGAAGTATGATATACTAATGAAATATAATATAAATCTATAAATCTATAAATACTTTTTGCCGCCTTAAAAACGTCATGCCGCCACGTCTCACGCTAAGATTTAAAGCTTGATTATGCTGTCGCGCCACGTCTCACGCTATTTATAACCTTGCGTGTGAGTAAATCCATTAGCCTAAACTCTAAAGTATGTGTGTTCAAGTATCACTAGATGATAAGTGTGTACTAAAAAAATAAATAAAACAAAACCTATAGCATCTGAAAGAAAGATAAAATTTTACTATTCGCTCACGAATAATTGCATATCTTTCACGTCTCGTTCTAGTTATAGATATAATCATGTTTGTCAAACCTTTTATACAATAAGGGCCCGTTTGGTTTATAGATTAGTTTAGATTAGAATTTATATTTAAATGGAAAGTTGTAGATTATGATTATGATTATGATTTTGATTTGATTATGAGAGAGAAAATAATATTTAAAGATATATATTATATATTGAAATATAATTAATTTTTTTTTAATAATAATATGATAGAAATAAAAATATATTGTTTTATAATGTAAATAAAAAGAAAAAGACATAAAAAATTTGTGGAGAAAAACCATATATAGTCCTACATTGTCACAAACCCACTAACCCCCTAACTTTTTTACATCCTCAAATATTTATATTACAAGTTTAAACACATGTCCTATAAACACAACTAAATATGTGTTTTGCATTAGTTAAATCATAAACCCACAAAAAAACTCACATACCAAACGGGCCTAAAAAATATATGTAATAGATAATTGACTAATCTCAATCATATTGATTAATTTTATCTAATAAGGGAGCATTTTAATAAAATTTAGATTTTTAAATTATACTCCATTATTTTTGTTGAGAGTTGATCATGATTCAAAGAGACATGACACATGGTGAAGCTGAGTTCCAATCTGGCTGGGACGATACGGCAATCCAAACAACCCTCGTCCACCACACGTGCTCTCTCTTATTATAAGTAGGATTTTTTCTTTATAAAAAAAGTCTTTGGTCTATATAATTGACATTATTATTTTTGTTTTATATAACTAGCACGCTTTATCTACTGTCATTTGACAATAGTCCACAATGATGCTCTCACAAAAGGTCTTATGTCCGTTAGATAATGCAAATCCCGTAACTATTACTACCTCCGTCCTATTATAAGGGGGCGTTTGGTTCGCTGTAATCTGACGTAATTCGATGTAATTGTAATTTGATTACATTACGTAGGCAGTTTGGTTCACAGAATAGAGGGAATTGTAATTCAGATTACATTACGTAGGTTGTTTGGTTTGCGTTGTAATTGTAATCCAGTCATTACAATTACATCAAATGAGGGAATTCAGATTACATAGGAAGTTAGATGGAAAGTTTTAAATTACGTTGTAATTCAGAACTTTATAATAATAATAATAATAATAATAATAACAATAAATAATAATAATAAATAAATAAATAAATAAATAATATTTATATATTTATTTATTATTATTATTATTTATTTATTTATTTATAATAATAATAATAATAAGAAATAAATAATAATAATAATAATAAATAAATAAATATTTGTTTATTTATTTATTATTATTATTTAATTATTTATAATAATAATAAATAAATAAATATATAATTATAAATAAATAATAATAAATAATATTTATTATTATTATTATTATTATATAAATATTAAATAATAATAATATTATTATAATAATAATAATAATAATAATAATAATAATAATAAATTAATAATAATAATAATAAATATTATTATTATTATTATTATTATTTATAATAATAATAATAAATATTATTTATTATTAATATTATTATATAAATATTAAATAATAATAATATTATTAAAATAATAATAGTAATAATAATAATAATAAGATTATTATTATTATTATTATTATTATTATTATTATTATTATTATTATTATATTAAAATAATAATAATAATAATAAATATTATTCTTATTATTTATTCTTATTTTTTTTAATTTATTATTATTATTATTATTATTATTATTATTATTATTGTTATTATTTTAATATTTATATAATAATAATAAACAATAATAACATTTATTATTTTTATTATTTATTATTATTATATTATTATTATTATTATTATTATTATTATTATTATTATTATTATTATTTATTAATATTTTTATTATTATTATTGTTATTATTATTAATTTTAAGTTTTTATTAAAAAAAAATTGAATTATATTACGTTGAGATTCAACCAAACACAGTGACAGAATATGTTAATTTCAATTCCAACACATTACATTACAACACATTCCAACTCTTTGAATTACAATTCATTCAAATTACAATTCCTTTGACAGATTACAATTTCTTTCAAAATATACTGCGAACCAAACGCCCCCTAAGTGTCCATTTTGACTTTTTTTAGTCTTTCTTATTCAACTTTTACTATAAATATTTTTATTGATTTTATATAATACTTTATGAAAAATATATGAATGGATTAGGTTTTAAATGCCTTTTCTATTGGTATAATTTTCATCAAGTATTATATAACACAAATAAAAATATTAATGGTCAAAGTTGAATAAGAAAGACTCAAAAAAGTCAAAGTGGACACTTATAATGAGACGGAGAGAGTATGTTTTATTGATCGACTATTTATAATATAAATGACCTAAAATCTTAATAAACTTTAAACTCATAAACTGGGCTTGGGCTTACTAAGATATTATCTAATAATGTCTACACCAACCTTTGTAGGTACATATTTTGTGAGTATTAATGGTTTGAACGGTCACGGAAGAACCATTATGAAGCCACGTATATGTGAGTTAAATATTTGACTTCTCATCTAACTAAAATAAGAAAACCTCATATGTGTACCGCATCTGTTTTTGGATGACTAGTGAATTCCAATTACGGGTTACTGTGGCTAGGAAGATAAATAAATGACATATAATGTTTTGGAGAATATGAGATTGTCGTGTCAATCTAAGTTGTCGGCGTGTACATTTAACAAACATATATTAAAAGTTGGTAGTTATGCCATTGCATTTAAGTATGTTTATAAAAAATCTAAACGGTGAGCCCTATGCTTAAGTGCATTCATGGGTTCCCACGGTTTACAGATATAAGATATCCTAAGCGTAACCAATTTTATAGGTGTCACTTTTATGTTAATGTCCTTGTTCGACTCATGTGAAGATGGTATAGCCTTTTAAACTAGTTTAAGCATGCATAGATAGGATATCACGGTTATCTGTACATCTGTATTCACTAAAAAATAATAATAATAATAATAAAAAACCTTGTTGTTTACGTTGTGTTTTACATAACTAACAATTTTCGTTTAAATGGGTTGGTTAAGGGTTAAGGTTAAGGAGATACTAGAAGCGAAAAAGCTTTGATATGTATAAATTTGACATTAAAAAAAATTATTTTAAATGAGAAAGTAATAAATAAATTAAATTTATCATAATAAACTAACTGAATAAGAGCACACATTATCACAATATTGTTCTTAGTGTCATTAGATGACACCGAATGTCATGTGACCTCAACTCAGTCAGTGTAATGGTAAGCATTATTGGTAGGGTGATTAGCACGACGTCACTCTTTAGTGTGTGTTAGATGCATATGCGTGTTTTAAGTGTGTTTGAAAAGGTCATGGTTTAATTATTATGAGTGTTGATAAAATGTAAATGTAGTTTAATATTAGTTTCAGTGTCGTCTTCGCATGAAGTGTATAACACTAATTTTTTATGTTACCATATAAGAGCTCTAAAAATTTATCATTCATCATCAAAACATAGGAAACATAGTAAAAGCAATATAGATATGAATATATGATTAAAAAAGTTTCTGGACTACAGGAAGATCTTATGCAAATTTTGTTATAAAGAAAAAATAATAATAATAATAAGGAAAACTTGTCATTTAATACATATAATATTCGACAATCTTTTATATATTTATGCAACTGTTGCTGATTATTTGTATAATAATTTAGGTTCACTTCGTAATTGAATTATTGTTTTAATTCAATAATTTTTGTGGGATCCTCTATCGTACTTGACCACGGATCTTGCCTATCGACCTCCTTTTAAATAAGAGTAAATTACATGGATCGTCCATGTGGTTATACCTAAATTGCATCTAAAGTCCCTCAAAGTTTTTTGTTGCACTTGTAATCCCTAACTCTGTAAATAATAACACCAACAGTCCTTTGACTAACATACGTTAAATGAGACCGTCAAGTATACTCATGCGTTGAGCACATGTGGACAAACATGTCATTTTACATCTTTTAGAACATTAACCTCATCCATTGTCGACCCTACCATCCGCCACTCCAACTACTCACTAGCACTATAACGAACACACTAGTTACACTACCATTTGAGAGGATGACTTAGGATGTTATTTTATTTTATTTTATTTTTATGGCGACATTACCTTTTTTACTTTAGCAAGTTTGTGTGTCTTATAAAGGGTGTTCTTTTTTCTTCATGATTTACGGATGTGGCATGTGTCTTTTTGGTAAAAACTATAGTGGTGGAGTTTATAGAAAAAGACTTTAGTGACGGTGGAAATGAACAAATGAGATTTGTATAGTTTTTGTAAATAATCTTTTTATTCACAATAGACTAGTTAGGAAATACTAGAGTTAAAATGACAATATTACCCTCATATGCAAGGCACATGTGAGATTTATTAGAGCATATTAACAACCGGTTAAACTAAGGACTACGAGTGTTATTTTTTTCAAAGTTAAAGACTGTGAGTGCAATATTAAACTATCAAGAATGCTAGAAGCAATCTTAGACAAACCACCTGGACTATCCATGTAATTTACTCTAATAATAAATATATTTTTTCTAGTCACAATAATTTTTATTCTTTGTATCTCAAGGTTGATATTTCTTTATTTGATTTATATTTGAACTCAAAAAGGGCGAATTATTTTTAGAAGCTGGATAATGTAGTCTTCATGAGATATAATGAATATTTTTAATATATAAATAATCATCAACCAAATCAAAGCAAATAACAGTTTCTAATGATCTTTAAATAGGTAATGCGTACATTTTGCTTGAAGCTTCTTGCTAGTTATAGACTTATAGCAGTGGATGTGGTAACTCGGGTTAAACTTTCACTCAGTGTAACGTTAGCAGCATATAAGATTTAACATTTTAACCTTAAAAAAATAAAAAATAAATAAATAAATAAAACAAGCCCCTTATCATAACATTAACTTAATATTTTGGGCTCTACTTTTATCATACCTCAACTAAAAAAACTTGAGTTAAAGCTTAACTCACCACACGGTGTGGAAGTTAAAGTTTAACTTATAAAAAAACACCACCTTCACGCAGCGTTAAGGCTTTAATGTGGAGGTTAAACGTGTCTTTAACGAAAAGGGTCGGTGTGGTTAACGTGAGTTTAACGCACGAAAGTAATGTTTCACTCACCTCCCAAGTTTACATACCCTCTGCTCTTAGTAATTAAAATGTTGTTTTCTATCAAAACAATATCTGTTTTGCTATTTTTATTTATTTATTTATTTTTTTGGAACGACTGTTTGCTCATTTAATCCCAAGGTAGATGCAATCCACTTTTTTGGGTTTTTTAACCTAGAACAAATGCCACAAGTAAAAGAGAAATTTTAAAATAAGAAAGGACAAAACGTGTGTATTCATATTGCATGAAAAACCAAGAACAAAATTCGTGGATCCGTGGATGTTACAAAAACAAATGATAGAATCATTCTGACACTATAAATTATTGGAAGTAATTATCACAAAAATACATTATTTTTTCTTACACGAAAATGGCTTCTCATTTTTGTTGCCATTAAGCATGAAATATGTAAAAAGATGATTTGCACACTTATTTTTTTTATTTGCAAATTCATTAACAAGTATTCAAAGCTTGATATAAATATGATATATTTTTTTGATGCAGTAATTAGAGTGTTTTAATCAAAAGTGAAATTGTATAAATCAACTTTTAATTTCGTAGGACCTTAAATGACAATATTGTCTTTCTCAAGGGATCTTAATGCAAATAAAAAAAAGGGTTAGAAGACAATTATACCCTCTTATTTGATGTTTCATTTTCTCGATCTTCCTTTTTGACGTCATGGCCTTTTCCTATCATTGAGATTCCTTTGACACATTAGTTTTCTACTTTTCTTCTCATGTCATAACCTCGATATCTGGGATGATAATGGCCCGGAGTGGATTTTATGGGACTATGGGAGTCGTATTATTTACTCTATGATTGTATATAAAAACAAACGATGTCAAAAGATAAGCACTGTCAATGTTTGCTAGTAGTTACAAACTCTTAACATTTTGACAATATTAGGTTCAGACATTATTAAGCACATATCTAACTATCTCAGGTAGCCAAAAATTGGTAGAAAACCAAAATATTCTGGTTAAACTGTGTATATCCCAGTGAAAAACACGTCTACCCTGAATAACTTAAGTGAATAAAGTGTAGAGCTTGACGATGAAGCACGGCAGCATGCTCTCAGTCTATAAGCATGTTATAACAACCTTAGTTAAATACAAGTGGTGTAATTGAATATGTTAGCTCAGGATGTTAAATACAAGCGGAGTAATTATTTTACCTTCCCTAATGAAGGTAGTATATATATGTTCGTGTAGGTGACCGTCCGGTCATGTGTCCGGACGGATTCACTGTCCGGAATAACACCGGACATACTAGACAACTCCGTCCGTCGATTCCTAAATTCCTGGGATTATGTCGACCACGTGGTAAATCCATCTGACACCCTAACATTAGGGTGGCTTGTCAGAACATACCCTAGATGTCAGGAATAGTGACCTACTTGTACCTCGCACAGTGTTGGAAGTATAAATAGAACTCATTTATTCAGTCAGAAAAACACACATACATTTATAACCGAACCCACAACTTACTCTCACGCCGAAGCTTGGTCCTGGGATAACACCCGGGGCGAGGCTAACGCGTTTTTGGATTTCATTGCAGATACCGAAGACCTTGGACGCTACCTTAAGGGACGTTTAGTGGCATCCATACCTTCAGCAGGAAATTACGTAAACAAATTGGCGCCATTCGTGGGACCCGCATTCAATCTACCCAGGTTACAGAATGTCGAGTTCCGGTCCCGGCGGACCAACCTTTGGACCTGGTGGTTCTGGAGAGGAAAGGAATAATACCCCTCCGGTCACCAGGGAACAAATTGATCTTTATGTGTCCACCCTGAAGTCTATGATCGTAGAACACAACCGGCGAGAAAATGTTACGCCCATACGACTGGATTTCGAGGGCGATGAACCAAATGACCAGGTCGCCAGGAGAAATGAAGGGATAGCCACCGGGGTAAAAGTGGCCGATGAAGACCTGGGGAAGCCGTTTAAAAAATTTCTCGGTCACCATTGTCACGGAGAATCTTAGAGTTTTCCGCTCCGGAGCATAAGATGTCGTCCCATATTAAGCTCTGTGACGGATCTACAGACCCGGAGGACCACCTCACCTGATTCACCGGAGCGGCCATGCATGGGGAATGGCCTATGCCGGTATGGTGTCGGATGTTCCAGCAGACGTTGGACGGAAGAGCTAGAGGATGGTTTGATAAACTAACACCATGAAGTATCGACGAATGGGCCGATCTTAGAGAACAGTTTGTGACCCGTTTTGCTCTGCATAAAGCCTGTTTTAAAGACCCTACGGAAATTACGAAGATCGTCAGGAAAGCAAACGAGTCCCTTCCAGAATTTAAGGAAAGATGGACCACAGAGACTGGCTTCATTCTGGGAGTTCCGGAGGTCATGAAAATATCCTCTTTCATGAATGCATGTCGTTGGCCGGAATTGGCGAAACGATACGCCGACAAGGTCCCTAAAACTGTAACGGAGATGATGACCCGTCTTGACGACTTTGTCCGATCAGAAAAAGCTTTTGCTGATACAGAATTTCCAAAGGGGGAAAGATCCGAACCCTTCAAAAAGCATACGGACTATCATTTTCGCCGGGACGAGAAGCCGCAAAGAGGGGTATATAGAAACGACAGGAAGTTTAAGGAGGGTCGTCCGAACTATCAAGGGCGCGATGGATATGCACCCTATCGTCCTCGAGAAAAACCCGTAATAATATCAGGGAGGAATGATCATCATCATCGTCCGGCATATCATCCTCCGCGACTCACCTTGGACTCTCTTACCAAACATCCTAAGGAGATTTTAGCCACCGAACCTCAGTTACGGTTGCCACCACCCAAGCCGTTGAACTATCCGCCCAGGAAGGAAAATCAGGACAAGCTCTGCGATTACCACATGGAAAAGGGACATCATACAAACGATTGTCACCAACTTCGGAGACAACTAGAGGCTGCGTTGGAATCAGGAAAACTCAATCACCTCGTTAAAGATGTGAGACACCGAGGGGGAGACCGTAGGGATGAGGCTCCCTTAAAAGGGAAAGTGATCAATATGATTCAAGCCTGGCCGGACAAGAATAAAAGAAAAGACCGCGTGAACATGGAAGATTGGATGAAGACACCCATTACATTCCCTCCCGTCCATACGGACGACTTGTCAGATGAGCCTCTCATAGTGGAGGCAGTGATAGAAGGATACCTGGTATTCGTCGACGGAGGGGCCTCTGTAGAAATCATGTTCGAACACTGCTTCGAGAATCAGTCCAACCATCAAGTCTCGACTAAGACCGACACACACGGACTTGCTAAGCTTTGCCGGAAATGTGACAAAACCCCTGGGAAAGATAGAGTTGGAAGTAGAGTTCGGAAATGAGGGGCTGTCACGAAGGACCACGATGAAATTCACCGCATCAGGGCGACATCCCCCTACAATGTTATCCTGGGAAGGACAGGATTGCGAAGCCTTCAGGCGGTACCATCAACCGTACACTCAATGATGAAATTCCCTACGCCAAGGGGAGTAGCAACATTGGTAACCCGCTCGTCTGTTATTTCTGAATGTAGAAGGCTGGAAAAGGAGCAGGCACTGTTAAAACAGAAAGAAATAGGGAAGGAAAAAGATCCGGAGGAAAATGCATCTGAAACAATAATGATCAACCCCGCCTATCCGGATCAACTCGTCACCGTTGGTAAGAACCTCACCTATGAAACTCGAAAACTCTTAAAAGCGGTACTCATCCAGAACATGGATGTGTTCGCCTGGGAGCCGACCGATATGACAGGAGTTCCCAGAAGGATAATCGAACATCGCCTAAATGTAAACCCCTCAATAGAACCGATGAGCCAGAAAAGGCGAGTATTTGCCCCGGATAGAAGTCGGGCAGTATTAACGGAGGTCGAGGAATGGGTTCGAGCGGGCATAGTTCGTCCGATCAAATATCCGACATGGATATCGAACCCGGTCTTGGTAAAAAAATGTGATGGAAGTTGGAGAATGTGGGTGGATTTCAAAAATGTTAATTCTACTTGCCCAAAGGACTACTACCCATTGCCGGACATTGACTGGAAGATCGAGTCTGTCATGGGATATAAATATAAGTGTTTCTTGGATGCATATAAGGGCTACCATCAGGTGCAAATGGCCGTTGAAGATGAGGAAAAGACAGCCTTCTACACTGATCAGGGAACGTACTGTTACACCAAGATGCCATTCGGTTTAAAGAACGTAGGGGCCACCTACCAGAGATTGGTTGACTCGGCATTCCAAGGCCAGTTGGGGAGGAACTTGGAGGCCTATGTCGATGACATGGTGATCAAAAGTAAGGAGGAAAGGACCATGATCGAAGACATCGCAGAAACATTTTCAAACTTAAGGAAAATCAACATGAAGTTGAACCCCAAGAAATGTTCATTCGGGATGGAAGAGGGGAAATTCTTAGGATATCTGGTGACGTCGGAGGGCATCCAGCCAAACCCTAAAAATACGAAGGCCATTCTAGATATGCAATCGCCACGAACGCTGCGGGAAATGCAAAGTCTCAGTGGGAAATTAGCAGCACTGAATAGGTTCCTCTCCCGATCAGCTGAACGATCCTTACCCTTCTTTGATACCCTCAAAAATATTACTAAGGAGAATAAGGACAAGTATAAATGGACGGAGGAGGTGGAAAAAGCCTTCCAAGACATGAAGAAGCTCATCATAGATCTCCCATCGCTTACAACCCCGACGCATAAGGAGAACTTGTACGTATATCTCGCATCGGCAGACGAATCAGTTAGTGCTGTCCTGTTGACCGAAAGAAAGGGCAAACAGAAGCCGGTGCATTATGTGAGCAGAACTTTAAGTGAGGCCGAAAGAAATTATGCTCCCATGGAAAAGCTCGCATTATCCTTGCTGCACATGTCAAGGAGGTTAAGACGATATTTTGAAGCTCATCCAATCAAAGTCATCACTGATCAACCCATCAAGCAGATCCTTAACAAGGCCCAGACGCCCGGAAAACTCGCCAAATATGCAGTAGAATTGGGTGCTTACAACATTTAATATATGCCCCGGAATGCAATCAAAGGGCAGGTGTTGGCGGATTTCCTGTCAGAAACTCCGATCGGAAATGACTCTCCTTCCTATTTCCATCAACCCCCTTGGAAGGAAAACAAAGATGAGAATGGACGGTGGACCTTGTATACTGACGGGCACCCAATACGAAGGGGTCCGGAGCGGGTCTTGTCCTCATTAGTCCCACCAAGACTGAATACACATATGCCCTCCAGTTAGACTTCACCAGCACTAACAATGAGGCTGAATATGAGGCATTATTGGCCGGTTTGCGAATCGCAGCGGATATGGGAGTCCGGAATATAAAGGCTTGCGTGGATTCCAAGTTGGTGGCCAACCAGCTGAACGGGGACTATACGGCCACAAACTCAAATATGATCAAGTATCTCGCTAAAGCTAAGGAGTACTTATCAATCTTCAAAGAGTTCACGATTTGTAATATTCCACGATCACAAAACCAAAAGGCGGGCGTCCTAAGTAAATTAGCCACAGTTGCCTTCAATCATTTAACAAAGGAGATACTTGTGGAAGTGTTGTCAGAGCGATCGGTCGAGAAAGAAGAGATAAACTCTGTCGTAGAGGAAGAAGGTGAGAACTAGATGACTCCTATCATCCGATGCTTGGAAGAGGGGGTATGGCCGGAGGATAAGGACGAAGCTCGAACATTGAGAATGAAAAACAATCAGTATGTGTTGGAAGACGGTGTGCTATTCAAGAAATCTTATCTCTCACCAATGCTCAGATGTGTCGGACCTTTACAGGCCAACTATGTTATCCGGGAGATTCATATGGGTGCTTGTGGTATGCACTCCGAGCCACGGACTGTGGTCGCTAAAGCTATGCGACAAGGGTACTATTGGCCCACCATGCACAGGGACGCTAGGGACGAAATCAGGAAATGTGACTCATGTCAAATTCATGCTTCCGTTCCTAGACTACCAAAGACCAACCTAACTTCCATCATGGCACCCTGGCCATTTTATCAATGGGAATGGACATTTTGGGTCCCCTAACGCAGTCTACCAGTAAAGCCAAGTTTGTTATAGTCGCGATTGATTATTTCACCAAGTGGGTAGAAGCAAAACCGCTCGCGCCAATAACAGGAAAAGAAGTCATAAAATTCACGTGGGATAACATCGTTTGTAGATTTGGACTCCCCGGGATTATTGTCACGGACAATGGCACTCATTTTGTCAATGATCCGTTAAAGGGATGGTGTGACCGATTGAACGTTCGGCAAATAAACACAGCGGTAGCCTATGCACAAGCTAACGGATTGGTCGAAGCAGCAAATAAGAGTCTAATGAAGGGAATTAAAAGGAGGTTAGGAAGAGAGAAAGCCGGATGGGTAGATGAGCTTCCTAACGTCCTCTGGGCTCACAGGACGACCCTCAAAACAAGCAACGGCGAAACCCCTTTCAGCCTTACATATGGAAGCGAAGCAGTCATACCAGCGGAAATCGGTATGCCCACATACCAGACCATGATGATACAGAAAGGGATGAATGAGGAAGAAATGAGTCTGAACCTTGACTTATTACAAGAACGGAGAGAAGAAGCAGCGGTAAGAGAGGCAAGATACAAAACTAAGATAGAGAAATACTACAACCGGAAAGTCCATCCGGTATCCTTCAAACCAGGCGAATTTGTATACCGAAGGAATGAAGCCTGTAGATAAGAGGACCAGGGGAAGTTGGGTCCAAATTGGGAAGGATCATACCAAGTGACGGAAGCTTATCAGAATGGATCTTATAAGTTGAAGACTATGGACGATCAGGATGTCCCCCGGAAATGGCATGCTGTCAACCTCCGGAAATGTTACTTATAATATGTATTCTGTTTAGAATTCCAAGTGTAAGGCCATTATGCCATTTTGTTGAACTTCTGTTAATGCAGATATTAATTAAGCTCCCCTCCGAATGACGGAAGGAGCAATTTTCAGCAATGATTTATTGGCAGTGATATGGAAATCCGGATGGAGATTAGCTACCTCTGTTCGGATACCACACGTACATATATACATAAATGTGAAAAGAAGTCCCAAAAGCATTTCGGTGCTAGAGGACAAGAAGATAAAATAAAACCAAGTCCCAAAAGCACTTCGGTGCTAGAGGACAAGAAGATAAAATAAAACCAAGTCCCAAAAGCACTACCGTGCTAGAGGCAAAAGAGGTCAACTAAAAACTTAGAGACACTGCGGCGTCAAAGGCAAATTACCAGAGACAAAAGCGGCCAATGCTCAAAAGTAACAATGAACCTCCGGTAAATACCTAACATGGCAATGCACTTCATAAATAACACATAAAAAAAGTGAAAGGGGAAGGATACCCCATAATCCAACAAAATATATATATATATATATATATATATATATATATATATATATATATATATATATATATATATATATACGGTTACCCAATAATTGTTATTACATCACCAAATAAAATGTTTCAAAAGTTATCAATATAAAAACATCAAGACAAGCTACGGATTTGGGGCATCTCCAACGGAGGTATCATTCCCAGATGCTCCGGCACCCGGAGTAATTTCTTCCCCGGCAGGTAGGATATTCATGAGATCTGCAAGAGGTAACCGGAAGGACGAAGCAATTTTCTCAACATAAGGGAACTGGCGGTCGAACATGCCATCATAAATTTCTTTGAAGTTAAGTGCAGGCTCCAGCTCAAAGCTCTCATCAGCGGCAATGATAGCATTTACCTCATCTTCATTCAGGCCATATCTTATGCCCTTCAACCATCCGGCATCTAAAGAGGCGTTGAAAGCTTTAGCCCAAGCCATCTGATATTCCCCACTAGCCCGGAGCCTCTTCACAATGGTAGGAACATGTTGACGGACATAATTGAACCTCAGGATCTCCGCCTGGCTAGTTGATTCGTTGTGTTTTGGTGTGTGCAAACAACAATTATCAAAATATCAACAAACGTGAGGTCTAATTTATTGTGAGACAAATAGACGTGAAGTAATACGAGTAAACCTTTTAGGAAAAAGATTACCTCGCAAAACTTGTGAAAGTGATATTCAAATTGTGAGACCGGGAAGTGATTTCCCGGGTCGTACCCCAATGAGGTGTGAATGGAAAGCTTCGAATGAGATTGGGGTTAAAATCTTGTATGATTGGAAAAGTTATTTGGTGTTACGATACGTTAAATTAACGAAACTGGAAAATTAACGAACGAAGGTGAAAATAAATTAACCTAAGGCAATCGCATTAACTTCAAATGGATTGAGGACGGTATTGGTTACCTCCTTGATTAGAACTACCGGCTATCACATTAACTTCAAATGGATTGCCATCGGTGGTAGTACAATTGTAGTATGCGTGTGGACCACCACAAGTAACACAAACGTCAACCTTTTTGACTTCAGCAGGTTGAGAAGAAACTTTCTTTGTTTTGGTGAGAACCAAAGCATGAATAGCTTCTGTGAGCTTGTTAAGCCTAGCATCGGTGCTAGATTGAGCCACGGGTGATGAGGTAGAAGGACCAACATTGACTTGGGAAACAACCGATTTGCTTCGTGGAATGCGGACCTTAGACTTATTTTCAATGATCATCAAAGCATCTTTGGTGGTTCGATTCAAGAAATTACCTCCCGCGGAGGCATTGAGAGAGTCTTGATCGACTTGGCTCACACCATTATATAAAGTGTCGAGTTGCATTAACTCGGAGAAACCATGATGAGGACATTTACGAAGCATGTCCTTATAACGGTCCCATGCCTCACCGAATGATTCATCAAATTTCTGCATGAATTTCATGATCTCATTCTTGAGGGCTGTGGTTTTAGAAGGAGGAAAGAATTCATTCACAAACTTCTTGACCAAATCTTCCTATGTTTCAATCGATCGAGGGGGTTGTTTGTCTAGCCAATTTTTGGCAGCCTCATCGAGGGAAAACGGGAAGAGAAGAAGTTTGATAGCTTCCTCAGGGACATTTTTGCATTTGATGGTGGACGTGATTCTGTTAAACCATCGAATGTGATCTTGAGGATCGTCCCTCTCGAAACCATAGACTTGACGCGAGGTGACTAAGTTTATCAACCCCGTCTTAAGCTCGAAATTGTCAGCCACGATGGCTGGAATGATGATAGCATCTCCGTAACCCTCGATGGGTGCTTGGAGAAGCTCATTCATAGTGGGCTCAGCCGCCATGATGGGAATAGTACGAATCTCGGGTTCGACTATTGGATTGGTACGTCGTCGATTACGCCTTCTTCTTGGAATATTGTTAAGCGATTGCAAAGGACTTTTTGACGTAGACGAACGCGTGCGCATGCACCACAAAAAATATCAATTAAAACAATACCACTTTAACGACAAGGGAACTTAAACCAATAATCAAGAACGCAAGGTCGAATTCTAAAGAAAAACGCACAAAGGAGCAGGAGAGAAGAATGGATCTCTCACTGGGCGAAGTTCGTTGGATCGTCACATACTGTTTCGACTCCTCTTAGAGTGTGTTTCTCGTTTAAAAGTTTTCCAAAATGAAAGTGATACAAAGGCAAGTTTTGATCTTTGGTTTGGGAACTTATTATGGTCACACCCCCAGTTGGTAGGTGTTCTGCCTTGGTTTGCGGTGGTAAGATTTTAATGTTGTTATTATTAAACAAAGAAACGGGAAAATCTTTTTGTGTTTTTCTTATCTTATATAGATATAATACATATATAGAAACAAAAGAAAAATATTTTTGGTTTTTTTATAAGTTTTATGAAAACGTAACTTCTTGCGAAGGTTCTACAAGACTAATCGTCTAAACCTTATCGAGACTTTCGACACACAGCCTCCTCGGCAGCGGCGCCATTTGATTCGTTGTGTTTTGGTGTGTGCAAACAACAATTATCAAAATATCAACAAACGTGAGGTCTAATTTATCGCGAGACAAATAGACGTGAAGTAATACGAGTAAACCTTTTAGGAAATAGATTACCTCGCAAAACTTGTGAAAGTGATATTCAAATTGTGAGACCGGGAAGTGATTTCCCGGGTCGTACCTCAATGAGGTGTGAATGGAAAGCTTCGAATGAGATTGGGATTAAAATCTTGTATGATTGGAAAAGTTATTCGGTGTTACGATACGTTAAATTAATGAACGAATGTGAAAATAAATTAACCTAAGGCAACTAACAAACTAGGAAAAACCTAAAACACTACGGGAAAACATAATTAGGTATCGAAAATCCTAAACGTAACCTAAATTAAAAACATGACGTTTATTAAAAATAAACGTCAACGTACAAAAGAAAACGTGAAATTTAAGTTCTAAACGTCCTACGGGCTCACGAATAATTTTCTTACGTACTAAAAGACAAAAGTAAATTTTAGAAAAAAGAAAATAAAATTTTCAATAAAAATTCTATTTATTATGAATTAAAAACTAATTAATACTAATTAAATCCTAATAATTAATTTAACCAACCTAAAAATCTGAAACTTTTTAGCAAAATACTACAAGTTAATTTCAAACCAAGAAAATTATAAAAAGCTAGAGCACAGTGCCGAAATAAGCAGAAAATAAGCGTGTAACAACTGATAAGCCAAATTAAGCCAAATTCAAAATCCCTATAAAATATATTATGTTGCAAGATAGGATTGAAAAAGACCCAAAGGTGCAGTGGTGTGTGATGTTGTGTTGTGTGTCTGTGTGAGCTCAAGGTCCATGGTTCGAACCTTAATTTTTACTCAAAATTTATTTATTTTTGTTTTCCTTTCTTCTTTTCCTTTTTCTTCTTCACTGACTCATGCTTTTGTAAATAACTAACTTCCTTTTTCTGAAAACAGATTCAAAAAAACCAAACCTCTTTGCTCATCAGATTTTAAGTTGGGTTTAAGATTCAAAATTATTTAGGTATCCAAACTTTTTTTTTTTTTTTTTTTTTTTTTTTACTGACGGACCACGAATCTCAAATAGGCTTGGACAAGCTTATTGATTGTCCAAGCAACAACAATACTAGCAAGAAATAACAACAAAACCACAACAGCAAGATTGGTTAACAAGATCAAACGAGCTCAGCTTATTACCAGGGTAATACAAGTAGTAGCAGCCTAAAAAGGGACCAAAAAAATGCTTATTTTTAAGCACTTAATAAGCAACTATGGGGAAACAAGATACACAAACCTAAACTCTACCTAGAGGGGATTCAGAATCATCAAAGATCTATGGAAATGTTCTAAAAATGAATGTGTGATGGTGAACTGAAAATGGGTCAGAGTGGTAAATGGTTGGGTGCAGGGCAGCTTATGCTCAACAGTCCAACTTGAGGCTAAACTTAACTGACCAAATGACCTTAAAATCCCAAAATTCTTTTTGATTTAGTTTCACACGCTGGTAAGGATTCCAAAAACTCAAAAATCTTTTACTTTCACCCAGAAATTAAGCTTGTGCACCCATTTGAAATCTGTCCCTTTTTGACTAGTTAAGAAACTTTTGACTTTTCTATTTTTCTAAAAGTTGACTAATTTGAACTTACAATGATTCTAGGGTTCTGGATATGTTGAACTAACTTATAATAATGCTGAATTAAACTAACTTAACATGTTTAATAACTAATCTAAAGGTTATGCTATCCTAATTAACAGTTGACAGTTGAGAAGGTTTTACAAAGATTTTTTTGACTTTTGCCTTGAGATAGCCCAAGGTTAATACTGAGTTCAACTTATAAGAACCTAGAAACAGCAAACCAACCAACTTAAATCCTTAATTCAATCCACAGTACACCCAAAAGCTTTGAACCAAACACCCCTATATAGAACTGTTTTCAAAAATTAAAGAACAAATCTATAAAACACTAAAATCAATCAACTAATTAACCTAAATATCAGCAAACTAAACCTAATCAAGCAAGCAAATACAACAATTTATACTTTCTGTTATAACCAACACAGATAAATAGGACCTACTTGTCATCCAGAGCAATCAAGATTCTGAGAACCATGAACGAAAGAACAACCTAAGTGTCTCCCATGAGACTTTAACCCAATTTCCATTCATCTGCCACTGCCTCAGTACCATGAAACACCATTTTTTTATTTTATTTTGATTTTCTTATATTTTCTTCTTTTTTTCCTTTTCTGAGTTTCCTCAATTCCAAACTAAAATCAAGCTTATAAAAGCCTGTGAAAGCCTCTGAGATTGGTTAAAGCACAAATTGACAGTAAATAAAACTACTTGGTAAAAATAATTTAGAAAATAAAACTTGAAATAATTTGAAACTGAATAACTATTTCATTAGAAGAAAAACATTACAACTGGTATTAAAGTAAAGAAAGATACAAGAAAGATAGGATGCCATTGAGGCTTTACAAGAGTCCTATTTATACTACACTAAGCTAGGTTATCCTTGAACTCTTCTCTTTTTGTCCTCACCATCGTGTGCTTGTTTGCTGAGACAGAAAAGTATTGTGATTCCTTTGTGCTTCTTTACAATGAACCTCAGCCTTTGGATTGTCCACAAATCATCCCAACCTTTCAATTATGCTTTGGCGCCTAAATGGTTGTGGATTGCCAACGTGGCAGTGGTTAGGTATGAATTTGTGAGTGATAAAGGGTTGTAGTTGGATTGAAGTTGGTGTTTGAGGACAAGGGTAGATGGTGATGGGGAGGATGGTGATGGTTGTGTTTGGAGGGATGCAGGTCACGAGGGGGGGGGGGGATGATGTGGAAGGGATGGAGATGGTGGACTGGTCAAATATACGTTTTTAATATTAAAACATAAAAGGTGTGTGGGCTAGGGATTCGTTTTGGGCCAAGGATTGTTTTAAAGGGGTGTAGTGGGCTAAGGTAGTGGTTGTTTGTAAAAGTATTAAGAGTCCGTTTGGTATTATAAGTAATACAAGCCCAAGGTACAAAATGTAACATTAGAATTCTTGAGGTACTAAAACTGTCACATTTCCAAACTTCAACCAAGGGTCAATCCTGTCAAGTTAGATAAACCAAAGGACCAAAAACACAATTTTCCAAATTTGAACACCAGGGGCCAAAATTGCCAATTTGCCAAAGTACAGGGACCAAATATGTAATTTTCTAAAAGTTTTCACCCAAAGATCATTTGTGTTATCATTTGACTTTTAAAGAGTTTGGGTTGACTTTTCTTTAAAATAAATGCTCAGGGACTAGTTTTGTCAAATTTTGAAAGTTGAGGGACTGAAACTGCCAATTATGCAAATTTTGTTCGTTTTTCATTTGTTTTCACTCGTTTTGCATCTGAAACATATAAAACACGATCTTTGGGATTTTCTTTGCATTTTGGTGCGTTTTTTAGTGTTTTTAAACGTTTTGCAGTTCAGATTTGACTAAAAATGATGAGTATTTACACACTCATCAATCCCCCACACTAGACTATTGCTAGTCCCTAGCAATCTTTTTGAGAAAAATTAATGGATTTGAAGTCTCGTTACCAAAAGCCATCACTTCTGGAGTAGCCGAATGTTTTGATTCAAGTAAGAACTATGGTCCACCCAATAACCATATGATTTTTAGCAAACCACCAGCTTTCAACGGTTTTGATTTGTCTTTACCAGGAGCCGTTTGCTTCTGGACTAGCCAACTCTTGATGGAACAGTCAACATCTTGGTGAGTTGATTACCAATTATGGTTTTTCCACTGCCTTTACCACAAGCCATAATCTTGCGGGCTAGCCAACTCATTTACTATTGAGGATATAGCGAGTTGAGCTACCATACAATTTTGGGCAAATTACAAGCCATCAACGGGTTTGAGTTATCTTTATCAAGATCCGTTTGCTCCTGGATTAGCCAATCCTTTTGTCGTTTAGACACGGCGGATTGAAAACCACAAAATGTATTTTTGAAATAAAGTGAAAAAAAATAAAATAAAATTTTGGCCAAAAACGGGGGTACTAGATGGTATATTTTGATAAAATTTGCTAGAATTTTCCCCTCCCCCACACTTAGAATTGAATATTGTCCTTAATATTCAAAGTCCCGGCTATTATGCCGAATCTTTGAACGAAAGATAATAATATTAGAAACTAATTGTGGGAACGTCATTTTTCATTTTTCACTTTATTTATACAAACACACATTTTTTTTTGAAGGTATATACATTGCAAATAGCTGCAGGGGGTGGCCACTCCCCCACACTAGGGTGTTAGAAAGTAGAAAGAAATCAGAGACATGGGTGAAAACCCGTGTTTTCGCTACTGTTTTTGTTTACCGAGTCGTTAGCTTGACTCGACCTCGAATTTATTGGTCCATGGGGAAATTTTGGAGGTCCGGGACAATTGGTGGTATGTCTCCTCCAAAATAATGCTTCAACCGATGCCCATTTACTTTGAAATTTGGACCGTCGTTTTAAGATAACTCGACGGTGCCATAAGGAAAAATTTTGGCAACGGTGAAAGGTCCAGTCCAGCGGGTTTTAAGCTTACCCGAAAATATCTTTAATCGAGAATCAAAAAGAAGGACTCGGTCACCAACGTTGAAAACGCGGTTCTTGATTTTTGAGTCATGGATCTTCTTGGTTTTCTCTTTATAGATTAAAGAGTTTTCGTAAGCTTGATCACGAAGTTCATTTAGTTCATTGAGTTGAACTTTCCTATGATCACCCGCAGACTTGAGATCGAAATTGGCATTCTTTAAAGCCCAATAAGCTTTGTGCTCGAGCTCAATCGGTAGATGACACGCTTTTCCATACACGAGCTTAAACGGAGTACACCCGATTGTTGTTTTATAAGCCGTGCGAAAAGCCCATAGAGCGTTATCTAACTTGTCCGACCAAGAGGCACGGTTTTCGCCTACGGTCCTTTCAAGAATTCTTTTTAAACCACGGTTTGAAACCTCCACCTGCCCACTTGTTTGTGGGTGATAAGCGGTAGCAAGTCGGTGAGTGACACTATACTTGAGCATGACTTTTGCAAATTACTCATTGCAAAAGTGAGTACCGCGATCACTAATGATAGCGCGGGGAGTTCCAAACCTAGAGAAGAGAGATTTTAAAAAATTTACAACTACTCGGGCATCGTTAGTTGGGAGAGCTTTGGCTTCGACCCTTTTTGACAAGTAGTCAACGGCCACGAGTATGTACTTGTTCCCTCGTGAAGACGGGAACGGCCCCATAAAGTCAATGCCCCAAACATCGAAGATTTCACAAACTTGGATGACATTTTCTGGCATTTCATCCCGTTGTGTTATCTTTCCTTGACGTTGACACGAGTCACAAGATTTGTCTAGGTCATGGGCGTCTTCGTAAATGGTGGGCCAATAGAAACCGGATTCAAAAACTTTTCGAGCGGTGTAATTCGGGCCATGATGTCCCCCGGTGGGTCCATTATGACAAGCCTTAAGGATTTCCATGGCTTCTTGGCCATGAACACACCTTCAAATAACCTGATCCGCACAGATCTTAAACAGATAGGGGTCGTCCCAAAAGTAATGGTTTACATCTTTGAAAAACTTGCTCTTTTGGTAGGACGACATCCCTTTAACAACGAAATTCCCCGCATGGTAGTTTGCAAAGTCGGCAAACCACGGGGTACTAGAATCACCACGAGAGGAAATCACATTAAGTTTCTCGAGAGGAAACGTTTCATTTATTTCCTTTTTCTCAAGAACACCTTGATGAGGATTTTCCAATCGGGAAAGATGGTCAGCAGCGAGGTTCTCGGCTCCTCTTTTATCACGAATGATGATATCAAATTCTTGTAGGAGGAGAACCCAACGGAGCAATCTCGGCTTTGCATCTTGCTTGGCAAAGAGATATTTGAGAGCCGAGTGATCCGTGTACACTATGCATTCAGTCAAGATCAAGTATGGCCGAAACTTCTCAAACGCATACACCACGGCTAGTAATTCTTTTTCCGTTGTGGTGTAGTGAGCTTGAGCTTCAGTCAAGGTTTTGCTTGCATAATGAATCAGCTGAAAATCTTTGGTTTTTCGTTGCCCCAAGACCGCACCTATTGCAAAGTCACTTGCATCACACATAAGTTCGAAAGGTAGGTCCCAATCGGGGGCAACTAGAATTGGTGCTTCGGTAAGCTTTTTCTTGAGAGTTCGAAAAGCTTCGATGCACTCATCAGAAAAGACAAACGGAGTTTCTTTTTCAAGAAGTCGGGTCATAGGCCTAGCTATCTTCGAGAAATCTTGAATGAATCTACGATAGAAGCCGGCATGACCCAGGAAACTCCGAATACCTTTAACAGTAGTGGGAGGAGGAAGCTTAGCAATGACATCGATTTTAGCTTTATCGACCTCAATCCCGCTCTTAGAAATCTTATGGCCAAGGACAATTCCTTCCTTGACCATGAAATGACTTTTCTCCCAATTTAGACTAAGATTGGTGTCTTCACACCTTTGAAGCATTTTTTCTAAATTGGCGAGACATGATTCGAATGAATTACCAATGACCGAAAAGTCATCCATGAAGACCTCTATTGTTTTCTTGATCATGCTGTGAAAAATGGCCATCGTGCGTCTTTGAAACGTGCCCGGAGCATTGCACAAGCCAAAATGCATGCGTCGATAAGCAAATGTTCCATATGGACACGTGAAAGTCGTTTTTTCTTGATCTTGAGGATCGATGGGAATTTGGAAATAATACGAAAAACCGTCAAGAAAACAATAGTATTCGTTTCCCGCCAATCTTTCGAGCATTTGATCCATAAAAGGTAGAGGGAAGTGGTCTTTTCGGGTGGCGTCGTTCAATTTTCGATAATCAATGCAAACGCGCCAACCCGTTACCAATCGAGTAGGAATTAACTCATTATCGTCATTTTTAACAACCGTAATACCACCCTTCTTGGGCACACAATGAACGGGACTCACCCAAGGACTATCCGAGATAGGGTAAATCAAACCGGCATCAAGAAGTTTTATGACCTCTTGCTTGATAACCTCATGAATTTTAGGATTTACCCTTCTTTGTTGTTGAACCGCCTGTTTAAAGTCATCCTCCATCAAAATCTTGTGCATACAAAATTCTGGGTTAATACCCTTGATGTCGAAAAGTCTCCAAGCAATGGCTTGCTTGTATGACTTTAAAACCTTGAGAAAAGCGGTTTTGTTTTCCTCATTCAAGTCTTTAGCAATTATGACGGGAAACTTATCGTCACCCTCCAAAAATGCGTACTCGAGATGAGGCGGAAGTTCCTTGAGTTCGACCTCAGGAAAGTCATCAGTTTTTTCAACATCTTTGACTTCCATGTTATGAAGTTCTTTTGGAGGAAAAGATGATGGGTCATCATTAAGCAACTTCTCAAGTAGAAGTATGTCTTCCTCGGGATTGATAGAATCATGATCAACATGAGAATCACATGACATACAAGCTTCAATTTCTTCCAAAATGAAGTCACCTCCCAGAAATGGAGTAAGAGAGGGGGGAGAGACATCAATGGTAGAATTGATTGATCCTTGCACATTTAACACTTCTTCAAAATGGTCATCGCATGCAAAATCGATGACATCAAGTCGGTTAATTTCTTCTCATTCAAGGTCGAGAAGATCTTTTGAAGTGTTTTCAATGTTAATGACCAACTTTTCATCGTCAACTCTTAGAGTCATTTCTCCTTCGAAGACGTCGATTAATGCACGAGCCGTTTTCAAGAATGGTCTTCCTAAAATAAAGGGGACACGAGGATCGGCATCAAAATCAACGACTACGAAGTCGACAGGAAAATGGAACTTGCCAACCTTCACAAAGACATCTTCAGCAATACCCTTCGGAACCGTAACCGAACGGGTTGCTAATTCTAGAGTCATTCGTGTTGGTGTAAGCTCAGGAAGTGAAAGTTTTTGCCAAATAGAGAAAGGCATGAGATTTATGCTAGCGCCAAGATCGGCCAAGGCGAAGCACTCTTCTAGCTTTTGGAAATCACATGGAATGAGAAATTTTCCGGGGTCTCCTAATTTTTCGGGAAGTTTCTTTAGAAGCACCGCCGAACAATTTTCATTCAAACGAGTTTTATTGAGTTCAAAAAATTTCTCTTTGTTACTTAGAAGACTCTTGAAAGTGGAAGCAAATTTGGGCATATAGAGAAGAGCATCGGCGAAACTAATGTCGAAGTGTAATTTTTGAAATATTTCAAGAAACTTCTTCATCTGATCATTAGTTTGCTCACGGAGTCTTTGATCATTTAAACGTGAAGAATAAGGTATTGAAGCTTTTGGTTGAACAGGATTTTTCGGAGATTCAAAAACAATTCCCGGTTTGGATTTGGTTTTTGGGACAACATGAGGTTGGACGTGTGCGGTACTTTGTGGGCTAGTAATTTGCACTTTGTCCTTTGTAACCTCAGGTTCACGTTCCACTACCTTAGGAGGAGAAGTAGATGAGGTAGTAGGAATCGCGGGTCCATCATAAGAAACACCACTACGGGTTGTGATCACCTTTACATCGCCCTTCGGGTTGGCGATCGTGTTGCTTGGTAGTGTTCCCGATCCCGAAGGTCGATCATTTAAAGACTTCTTTAGTTCAGAAATTTGACCGATCAACAACCTGTTTGTTTCTTCTTGAGCTTTCATAAATTGTTTCAATAACTCATTAGTTGACGATTGAGTTTGAACAACAGCTTGATTTTGATGAGAAAAATTTTGAGCTCGGTTTTTTTGATAAAAACCTTGATTTTGAAAATTTCCATGGTTTTGATTACCATGAAAATTGTTTCCTTGATTGAAATTACCATAACCTTGGTTTCTATCCAAGTTTCCTTGATTTTGAGAACCTTCATTGTAATTTCCCCCTTGATTTTGAAATTGATTCATAGGGGCCTGAAATTGGTTTTGAACATTCGAATTTCTATGTGGTTGATTTTGATTGAATCGATTTGGATTATTGGGCTGAGAAAAACCGGGTGGACCACTTTGATTGTTAGCACATTAATTTGGTTCCATTTGAAGACGATATTGGTTACCTTCTTGATTAGAACTACCGGCTATCGCATTAACTTCAAATGGATTGCCATCGATGGCAGTACAATTGTAGTATGCGTGTGGACCACCACAAGTAACACAAACGTCAACCTTTTTGACTTCAGCAGGTTGCGAAGAAACTTTCTTTGTTTTGGTGAGAACCAAAGCATGAATAGCTTCCGTGATCTTGTCAAGCCTAGCATCGGTGCTAGATTGAGCCACGGGTGATGAGGTAGAAGGACCAACATTGACTTGGGAAACAACCGATTTGCTTCGTGGAATTCAGACCTTAGACTTATTTTCAATGATCATCAAAGCATCTTTGGTGGTTCAATTCAAGAAATTACCTCCCGCGGAGGCATTGAGAGAGTCTTGATCGACTTGGCTCACACCATTATATAAAGTGTCGAGTTGCATTAACTCGGAGAAACCATGATGAGGACATTTACGAAGCATGTCCTTATAACGGTCCCATGCCTCACCGAATGATTCATCAAATTTCTGCATGAATTTCATGATCTCATTCTTGAGGGCTGTGGTTTTAGAAGGAGGAAAGAATTCATTCACAAACTTCTTGACCAAATCTTCCTATGTTTCAATCGATCGAGGGGGTTGTTTGTCTAGCCAATTTTTGGCAGCCTCATCGAGGGAAAACGGGAAGAGAAGAAGTTTGATAGCTTCCTCAGGGACATTTTTGCATTTGATGGTGGACGTGATTTTGTTAAACCATCGAATGTGATCTTGAGGATCGTCCCTCTCGAAACCATAGAATTGACGCGAGGTGACTAAGTTTATCAACCCCGTCTTAAGCTCGAAATTGTCAGCCACGATGGCTGGAATGATGATAGCATCTCCGTAACCCTCGATGGGTGCTTGGAGAAGCTCATTCATAGTGGGCTCAGCCGCCATGATTGGAATAGTACGAATCTCGGGTTCGACTATTGGATTGGTACGTCGTCGATTACGCCTTCTTCTTGGAATATTTTTAAGCGATTGCAAAGGACTTGTTGACGTAGACAAACGCGTGCGCATGCACCACAAAAAATATCAATTAAAACCATACCACTTTAACAACAAGGGAACTTAAACCAATAATCAAGAACGAAAGGTCGACTTCTAAAGAAAAACGCACAAAGGAGCGGGAGAGAAGAATGGATCTCTCACTGGGCGAAGTTCGTTGGATCGTCACATACCGTTTTGACTCCTCTTAGAGTGTGTTTCTCATTTAAAAGTTTTCCAAAATGAAAGTGATACAAAGGCAAGTGATGAGGCGAAAAATGAACCACTTTTAGGGGGTCATTTAAGCCCGGAATTGAATTTATTTGATCAATTAATGCCCTAAATCGTTCATTTTGTGATTTTAGGTACTTTGGGAGTGAAATCTGGAAAAGGAAGCAATTCGGACGTTTTTGGAGCATAAAAGTGAAGAAAACGCCAAAGTCTTAATTTTCCTTGCTGGGAACAGTAGGTGACGGCGTCAAGAAGGAATTTCTGACGGCGTCAAGAGTAATTTCCATGACGACCCAGTACAGAATTGACGGCGTCACGAAGTAGGGCGTCAAGAGTAAAATTCATGACGGCCTGGAAATGCATAACACATGACGGCGTCAAAAGTAGATCAAGGCAGTTCGAGAAGTATTTTGGCGGCGAGATGACGGCGTCACAAGATTTGTCTTGACGCCGTCAGACCCTATCTCCTATATATAGTTTTCAATTTTCACATTAAAAAGAGAGAAGTTTTGGAGAAACCCTAAGTACGAACTTGGTACGAGTTTTACAGGTTTTTCAAGGGTTCTAAGCCCTTGATACCTTTCATGTGTAATTGAGATAAGTATTCTTTTAATTCAATCAATATGTCTATGTGTTGGTTGTCTATATCTTTTTCTTGTCTTAATTCCATCATGCTAGGCTAGATCTATCTTGTGTTTGCTTGGATCTAATGAAACCTAGATGTTAATTATGTGTTGATTACTTGTTTGTAGTTGTATTGGATGAATGAATTCGATGTTAGGCTTAAGAAAACTGGCAGATCTCCAAATGGTAACATGCTTGAACGTCTTAAGAAACATGAACTGATGTGCACTATGTTTTATTGGTTGTATTTAATGCATGAGCCACTGTTTACAATCCCTATGGTTGTGCTGGGCATGGCATAGGAGGAGATAAGAGCTCATAAGATTGGGGAGTTAAGTGCGCCACCCCATGAATGGTATTAAGGAATACAATCCGTCATCTACGCAACTATAACAAGTAATTAACGTGTAAAAGATGTCTAGGGAGTAGTGAAATCTAAGTAAACACATTTTCTCCACATATTGCTCACAACTTTAGTATAATTTAGTTTATTTTCATTTCTAGTATTTTATTTTGATTGCATCTTTAGTATTGGGTTAGTTGATTAGCAACTAATTCCGCCCACTCTCCCAAAACTCGAGATTTTTACTTGCTTTCTAACAAATATAAAAATACAAAAAGAATCATCCCTCACCTTTAGAACTAGTATTTAGGTTTTCTAATCCTAGCGACACTATTCCTAGCTGAACGATCAATCCTCCGGTACTTGTCACTATACTATACTACAACGATCAGGTACACTGCCTGGTGGGGGTTGTAAGCTTCTCAAGATCCCTTGAGAGGTAAAGCCTGGTGCGATTCCCACGTATCAGCAAGTTTTGATCTTTGGTTTGAGAACTTATTATGGTCACATCCCCAGTTGGTATATGTTCTGCCTTGGTTTGCGGTAGTAAGATTTTAATGTTGTTATTATTAAACAAAGAAACGGGAAAATATTTTTTTGTTTTTCTTATCTTATATAGATACAATACATATATAGAAACAAAAGAAAAATATTTTTGGTTTTTTTTATAAGTTTTATGAAAACGTAACTTCTTGCGAAGGTTCTACAAGACTAATCGTCTAAACCTTATCGAGACTTTCGACACACAGCCTCCCCGGCAGCGGCGCCATTTGATTCGTTATGATTTGGTGTATGCAAACAACAATTATCAAAATATCAACAAACGTGAGGTCTAATTTATCGTGAGACAAATAGACGTGAAGTAATACGAATAAACCTTTTAGGAAAAATAGATTACCTCGCAAAACTTGTGAAAGTGATATTCAAATTGTGAGACCGGGAAGTGATTTCCCGGGTCGTACCCCAACGAGGTGTTAATGGAAAGCTTCGAATGAGATTGGGATTAAAATCTTGTATGATTGGAAAAGTTATTTGGTGTTACGATACGTTAAATTAACGAAACTGGAAAATTAATGAACGAAGGTGAAAATAAATTAACCTAAGGAAACTAACAAACTAGGAAAAACCTAAAACACTACGGGAAAACATAATTAGGTATTGAGAATCCTAAAACATAACCTAAATTAAAAACATGACGTTTATTAAAAATAAACGTCAATGTACAAAAGAAAACGTGAAATTTTAGTTCTAAACGTCCTACGGGCTCGCGAATAATTTTCTTACGTACTAAAAGACAAAAGTAAATTTTAAAAAAAAGTAAATAAAATTTTCAATAAAAATTCTATTTATTATGAATTAAAAACTAATTAATACTAATTAAATCCTAATAATTAATTTAACCAACCTAAAAATCTGAAGCTTTTTAGCAAAATACTACAAGTTAATTTCAAACCAAGAAAATTATAAAAAGCTAGAGCACAGTGACGAAATAAGCAGAAAATAACTGTGTAACAACTGATAAGCCAAATTAAGCCAAATTCAAAATCCCTATTAAATATATTATGTTGCAAGATAGGATTGAAAAAGACCCAAGGGCGCAGTGGTGTGTGATGTTGTGTTGTGTGTCTGTGTGAGCTCAAGGTCCATGGTTCGAACCTTAATTTTTACTCAAAATTTATTTATTTTTGTTTTCCTTTCTTTTTTTTTTTCCTTTTTCTTCTTCACTGACTCATGCTTTTGTGAACAACTAACTTCCTTTTTCTGAAAACAGATTCATAAAAACCAAACCTCTTTGCTCATCAGATTTTAAGTTGGGTTTAAGATTCAAAATCGTTTAGGTATCCAAACTTTTTTTTTTTTTTTTTTTTTTTTACTGATGGACCACGAATCTCAAATAGGCTTAGACAAGCTTATTGATTGTCCAAGCAACAACAATACTAGCAAGCAATAACAACAAAAACACAACAGCAAGATTGGTTAACAAGATCAAACGAGCTCAGCTTATTACCTGGGTAATACAAGGAGTAGCAGCCTAAAAAGGGACCAAAAGAATGCTTATTTTTAAGCACTTAATAAGCAACTATGGGGAAACAAGATACACAAACCTAAACTCTACCTAGAGGGGATTCAGAATCATCAAAGATCTATGGAAATGGTCTAAAAATGAATGTGTGATGGTGAACTGAAAATGGGTCAGAGTGGTAAATGGTTGGGTGCAGGGCAGCTTATGCTCAACAGTCCAACTTGAGGGCTAAACTTAACTGACAAAATGACCTTCAAATCCCAAAATTCTTTTTGATTTAGTTTCACAAGCTGGAAATGATTCCAAAAACTCAAAAATCTTTTACTTTCATCCAGAAATTAATCTTGTGCACCCATTTGAAATCTGTCCCTTTTTGACTAGTTAAGAAACTTTTGACTTTTCTATTTTTCTAAAAGTTGACTAATTTGAACTTACAATGATTCTAGGGTTTTGGATATGTTGAACTAACTTATAATAATGCTGAATTAAACTAACTTAACAAGTTTAATAACTAATCTAAAGGTTATGCTATCCTAATTAACAGTTAACAGTTGAGAAGGTTTTACAAAGATTTTTTTGACTTTTGCCTTGAGATAGCCCAAGGTTAATACTGAGTTCAACTTATAAGAACCTAGGAACAGCAAACCAACCAACTTAAATCCTTAATTCAATCCACAGTGCACCCAAAATCTTTGAACCAAACACCCCTATATAGAACTGTTTTCAAAAATTAAAGAACAAATCTATAAAACACTAAAATCAATCAACTAATTAACCTAAATATCAGCAAACTAAACCTAATCAAGCAAGCAAATACAACAATTTATACTTTCTATTATAACCAACACAGATAAATAGGACCTACTTGTCATCCAGAGCAATGAAGATTTTGAGAACCATGAACAAAAGAACAACCTAAGTGTCTCCCATGTGACTTTAACCCAATTTCCATTCATCTGCCACTGCCTCAGTACCATGAAACACCATTTTTTTATTTTATTTTGATTTTCTTATATTTTCTTCTTTTTTTTTCCTTTTCTGAGTTTCCTCAATTCCAAACTAAAATCAAGCATATAAAAGCCTGTGAAAGCTTCTGAGATTGGTTGAAGCACAAATTGACATTAAATAAAACTACTTGGTAAAAATAATTTAGAAAATAAAACTTGAAATAATTTGAAACTGAATAACTATTTCATTAGAAGAAAAACATTACAACTGGTATTAAAGTAAAGAAAGATACAAGAAAGATAGGATGCCATTGAGGCTTTACAAGAGTCCTATTTATACTACACTAAGCTAGGTTATCCTTGAACTCTTCTCTTTTTGTCCTCATCATCGTGTGCTTGTTTGCTGAGACAGAAAAGTATTGTGATTCCTTTGTGCTTCTTTACAATGAACCTCAGCCTTTAGATTGTCCACAAATCATCCCAACCTTTCAATTATGCTTTGGCGCATAAATGGTTGTGGATTGCCAACGTGGCAGTGGTTAGGTATGAATTTGTGAGTGATAAAGGGTTGTAGTGGGATTGGAGTTGGTGTTTGAGGACAAGGGTAGATGGTGATGGGGAGGATGGTGATGGTTGTGTTTGGAGGGATGCAGGTCACGGGGGGGGGGGGGGGGGGGGGGGATGATGTGGAAGGGATGGAGATGGTGGACTGGTCAAATATACATTTTTAATATTAAAACGTTAAAGGTGTGTGGGCTAGGGATTGGTTTTGGGCTAAGGATTGTTTTAAAGGGGTGTAGTGGGCTAAGGTAGTGGTTGTTTATAAAAGTATTAAGAGTCCGTTTGGTATTATAAGTAATACAAGCCCAAGGTACAAAATGTAACATTAGAATTCTTGAGGTACTAAAACTGTCACATTTCCAAACTTCAACCAAGGGTCAATCCTGTCAAGTTAGATAAACCAAAGGACCAAAAACACAATTTTCCAAATTTGAACACCAGGGGCCAAAATTGCCAATTTGCCAAAGTACAGGGACCAAATGTGTAAATTTCCAAAAGTTTTCACCTAAAGATCATCTGTGTTATCATTTGACTTTTAAAGAGTTTGGGTTGACTTTTCTTTAAAATAAATGCTCAGGGACTAGTTTTGTCAAATTTTGAAAGTTGGGGGACTGAAACTGCCAATTATGCAAAATTTGTTCGTTTTTCGTTTGTTTTCACTCGTTTTGCATCTGAAACATATAAAACACGATCTTTGGGATTTTCTTCGCATTTTGGTGCGTTTTTTTAGTGTTTTTAAACATTTTGCAGTTCAGATTTGACTAAAAATGATGAGTATTTACACACTTATCACTAGTCTCAACGGTCAACTGTTCCACCCTCTTTTCGAGCTCAGCACCTTTCCTCTCAGATTCACCCAAGGCGGTTTCCTTTAAAGACAAGGCAGCTTCCAACTGGTTAATCCGGGCAAGCTGTTCCCTGTTTTTCTCCAGAAGGTCATCCCTCTCCTTCTCAACAACACTTATCTTTGCGGATGACGCAGCCGCCCGGTCAACATAACCTTGATTTTCCTGCTAAAGCTCTCTATTGGATTTAGTTATATCGGCAACAGCTTGGTCTTGAGTCTGGAGGCGAGTTTCAAGCTCTTGTACCCGGTCAGTCTGGCTCCCACAACCCTCATGATCCTTGTACAATTGTGCATAGTGGTAGCTCAAATTCACGAAGCGCTGAAGAACATCCGTTTGAGCAAGAAGGCTGCGGCATAGCTCGAACCAAGCCCGTTGGGTTGCTTGATAGTCAGTCAAATCTGATTGCTCTGCTCGAACCGAAGGAGGAGCCAGATGAACCATCAACTCTCTACAGACCTCAGCGTCATTCAACTCACACCGCCGTCAAATTCCAACCTGCAACGAAAGGCTCAGCTAATGTGTCACCTCTTCGGAAAAAATTACCTGGGAGACGGACAATCAAAAAAAAAAAAAAAAAAAAAAAAAAAAAAAAAAAAAAAAAAACAAACAAACAACAACACAAAAGAAAAAGTAGAAATGAAGCATAAAAAGGGATGAAGGTACCTCCGGAACTGGTTCCTATAGAAGGGTGAGCATGTTGGTTACCAGAAACCGAAGCATGAAAACCTATATACGCCAGGATGAGATGATTAACAACGGCGACAAAGACAACAACTCTCGCTAAAATAAAAAATATATATACACACACATGTACCTGCGGGAAAAGGCTGTTCTGTGTTAGGAATCTCCTCGGTTGGGCCGACCGGGCCACTTCCACCACCTTCACCGGTCACATCATCCTCATTCCCAACTTCTGTCTCTACCGCTACTTCAGTATTGTAAGTGTCAGTTTGCTCATGGGTCACAGAAGGTCCTTCCGGATTACGAACGTTGATGGGCGATGGGGAGCGGGTCTGAGTTTCATCCTCCTCAGTTGATAAATCAACATTTTCAACGGCTGCCAAGTTGGTCCTCCTCTTCGGCGGACGGGCAGACTCACCAGTCGGACGCTTTTTGGCAGGCTGTCAGGGAGGTGCATTCTGTTTTTTCCTCTCTTTAGCCAATCGGCTATCTAAAACCCGCTGGTCGGCCTTCTCGGTGACCTTCATCAACCCAGTCTTGTTTGGTATAGGTTTCCCAGCCGCAAGGGGTGGAGTGGTATGCTGAGGGATAGTCTCACCTTCGGCTAAAGGTGTACCCCTGCCGATCCTAGAACCCTCCTCCAACGAAAATTTGAGATAACGAGACATAGGGACAACTGCAAAGGCAACAAATTAAATTTAAAATGTAAAAAAAAGGGGGGAGGACGATGACAATAAAATAACGAGGCAATTACATAGACGGTACGTTACCATTCCCCACATAATCCTTAAAGCAAGGATGCAGCTCCGGGTGCGCCCAGATCTTTGTCAAACCTGACTCAAATAACAGTGCCGGATGAATCGGCCGGATATCAACAATCTTCTCTGTCAATAAGGCCACGTGCTCCTCACTATACCCACCAAATGGAGGAACATCAGAGACGTTAGAATCCTGATGCCTCCAAGCCATGGCATCGGGAATAGCCCTATGGTCAATGAGAAAAAATCTATCTTTCCAATGTTTTAAACTGGAGCAAGTCTCATTAAAAATCCTCTTCTGAGCGGCTCTACCAGTCCTACGGGCAAAGGAGAACCAATGACCTTTCTTCTGAAGAGTATAAAATAACAGGAACAACGTCAAAGACGGTGGAAAGCCCAGACTCCGGCAGTATATTTTGAACAAGATAGCTTTAGTCAGACCAATCGGTACCAACTGAGAAAGGTGTACTCGAAAATACTTGATAATTTGGAGGAGCAAAGTAGAAAAGGGAACAAGGATCTCGGAGAACTCCAAATATTGCTCATATATCCCGATAGCGTTAGCCGGAAGTTTGTTCATAGTCATTCCCTCCGGAGGAACTCTCGGATGAAGATCCTCCAGAATCCCATACAGCCTCGCTGCGTGTCTCACTTCCTCCTCCGTCATCGTAGAAGTATATGTATGCATATCAAACTTGGGAACAACATCATCTGTCATAGAACTGGAGGGCCCTTCTTGCGCTGACCCGGACGCACCCTCATTAAGAGGATCGGAAGCCATGAATGAACGAGGGGAACAGATAACTTAACCGAAGGGGAAGTAGATAAGAAACGAAGAACGCACCTGAGTTAGATACGAGGAAGCAAACGGCAAATTACATGCACAAAGCCAAAGTAAAACGGTAAAAAATGAAATCAAATGAACCTTTACATAGGGTCTTGGGGAAAAAGTCGAAACGTCTTGTCAGTCAGACCTACACGCGGATTGATCTCAGCCATACACGCGAGGCCCTCTCAACACGTGTCAACATCCTCTGCATCACGGTAAAACATGTTTCGCCCACTAACTAATGATGGGCTTTGGTATAATGGGTTGGGCTTAAGGCCCTTATGAACAGTTAACCCTGACGAATGGCATAAAGTAGAAAGACGAAGGGATGCAAAAGGCTCCGTCCATAAAACAAAAGCGAAATGTCATACCACACTTTGTCAAGTTATGGCATGACACTGGGGAGGGACATTGGGGAGGGACATGTTCATGTAGGTGACCGTCCGGTCATGTGTCCGGACGGATTCACTGTTCGGAATAACACCGGACATACTAGACAACTCCGTCCATCGATCCCTAAATTCCTGGGATTATGTCGATCACGTGGTAAATCCATCTGACACCCTAACATTAGGGTGGCTTGTCAGAACATACCCTAGATCTCAGGAATAGTGACCTACTTGTACCTCGCACAGTGTTGGAACAGTAGACAGGTGCAGTTTTGGAGTAGTATAAATAGAACTCATTTATTCACATGCATTTAAGATTCTTTTGTCAGAAAAACACACATACATTTATAACCGAACCCACAACTTACTCTCACGCCGGAGCTTGGTCCTGGGATAACACCCGGGGCGAGGCAAACGCGTTTTTAGATTTCATTGCAGATACCGAAGACCTTGAACGCTACCTTAAGGGACGTTTAGTGGCATCCATACCTTCAACAGGAAATTACGTAAACAATATATAATGAGACAAGGGTTGTTCTTACGAGCTCACTTGCGAGACACTTGACTAATTTACCACCTGGATTCCTGTCATAACACATGTATCTTGCTGTCTAAGTTATAAAAGTTACTTTCGACTTGTGATATGTCTCTCAATATTATAACTAATGTCGCTTTTGATCTAGAAAACATAATAGACGAGTGAATAAAACTGAAAACAAACGACATTATTGTAAGTCTTTTATGCAAATACTTCTAGGTTAAATAGTTCTCTTAACTTTTCTATAGTCACCGTAAACATAAGCCCTCTTCTTAACTACGGAGTATATCACTTGTAGTTAAAAAATATGCAAGTCTTCGATTCAACATCTTACTTGAGATTTTTCATTTTTGCTTGGTGCAAATAGCTCTGAATTGATATCGCTAACATTTAAAAGCAAAGATAAAAGCTTAATCTGGTAGATCTGTGTGGCGATGAGCTTAAAATCATAAAACTTTCGAGTTTCTCATACGTCATCATTATTATACAAATAAAAAATAAAAAAATGCATTAATTATTTGATACTCGAGTTTCTCATATATCGTTAGTTTTATTAAAGGTCTTTTATGTAAAAAAAAAAAAAAAAAAAAAAAAAAAAAAAAAAAAAAAAAAAAAAAAAAAAGTTTTCCGTAACAGAAAAGAAAATGTTTGTCTAATGAATGTCCTCAAGTTATTGGTTTAAATGATTAATCAACGAAAGACAAAAATACGTCGTTGGTCCTTGAACTTTCTCAAAAACATCGTATGGGCCTCAAACTTGGGAAAATCGTCGTCGTGAGTCCATAACCCAACTTTTTGAGGCCGATTGTGTCCCTTTACTAGTTTGGTCTCGGTCAACGCATGTTTTTAGTAATATATTCAGGGGTATAATAGTTCATTCACGTTTATAACTACACCTCTACACCGTAGTTAATCCAATAGTTAACGTTAGGGACGAATCATGAACTTGACTTTGCAACTTGACCGTATCTTCCCTGTACGCTAATTAATTTTGCGCACAAACCAATAAACCCACCCACCAAAACCTTATACGGCTATCACAACTTACAATATCTTTTAGCTGAGAAGTCTTCCCAAACTTGAGTCCCTTACATTGGATTTCATGGTCCTTTTTGTAAAATAAACTTGGTTACAATCATTCATTTTTATAAGTGTATGTTAACTTGTGAAAGTCAAAATGGCCAAATCCAAATAAACCAAAAATGATGAGATTGCTGCATTAGATATTGGACAAAGCCTATCAGAGATAATCTTCTCTTTGTTGTCAGATATTAGATAGTCTAGCAAATATTGTTTTGTATTGGCACTTGTTGATATTAATAGTTGTATCAAATATGGTAGTTTATCTTATAATGTACACTTTGAAAAAAAATTTATAAGATTCACCTTTTGGAAACAAAAAATAAATAAATAAATAATTGAAATTCTTTGTAATTAAATTTGTTGCATTACTGCATAAAATCGCATAAACATAAAGTGACAATTCATTAACAAATTATCTAACAACTAAACTTAGGGGGTGATTCTGGATCATATGCCAGATGTAAAGTGTCGTAGTCGATTGTTTCCAAGTTCTCCTTAAGGTCCATATGTAAATTGTCATACTTGAGTTCCACTTGTTGAAGATCTTCGTATTTTCTTCTTGTTTGAGCAAGTTTACGCATGTAGGCTGCATTCCTTGGTCTTTCTTTCATGCAGCGTTGTTCATTTGCTTCCCATTGTTTCCTTTTCTTTAACGTAGCCTTAGCTTTTGCTTCTTCCTTTATTTCTTTTTTTTAACGCATCGTTGTTCATATGCCATATGTAAAATACCAAGCTATGGGATCTGCAGCTTCTTCCTTTTTGCTTTCCTTTGCTTCCTGTCGACCTCATGATTTCTTGATTACTTTATTGACGGAATAACATTCTTAGCAATAGCTGCTTGAGATGATTCTGCCATTTTAAATTTATTTGTGTTTGTACTTTTTTTGGATGTTAAACTCATGAATTATAAGGGATTAATGTAGTGTGTTCGAAATTAATATTAGGAAGTTTGAAGGGTGATTGTTTCAATTTCAAAAAAAAAAAAAAAAAAAAAAAAAAAAAAAAAAGACGCTCATGTCCACATATTTTATAAACATGGTTAATGTTAATAAACAATTAATAAACATATCATACACATAGTTAAACACGCATTAATGTTAATACAACCATATCATAGACAACTTCAAATGGCAATTCCAAACATTATGCATCATCTGTTAACCACAATGCCAAACACTCCATACAACAGCTTTCTAAGGAATGTGCATGCTCAAGACAACAAAGATCTCCACACAATATGATGGCCATGATGTCTATAAGTCTCTATAAATGCTCACATATGTAGTGTATATACTCTAGCAGCTTGTAAAGTAAATAGATTAGTCACTTTTACTTTCCCGCCATTTTGTAGTTTTTAAAAAAGACTGTTGTTATCCACGAAACCAAACACCTCTTTAACATCAGGGGAAACACAGATAGTAATTCCTCTTTGCCCATAAACCCTCGGCATTCTTTTCACCACTTACCCTTATGCAATTTTTTGTTTGTTGACTTCCTTAAATCAAACATTCAAAAGCAACATTAAACATCAAATTTTTCATTGATATGTTTTAAAAGCTACAACCATTCATAAGACTTCCATAAATCAAACAATCACAAGCAACCATAAACAAGTAATTAAACATCAAAATTTTTGTTAATATGTTTTAAAAGCTACAACTATTCATAAAAGCTACAAATATACATCTAATTATCCAACCTAAATATTAAAAACATAAAAACACCATCATCATAAACCGCTACACTCCATTTCACACCAACTTGTTAGAACCAGAGCTCTCTTCCATGCTTTCCATCCTTTCCTAGAGTCGTTGAAATATAATTTTATGATCTCTAATCCTGTTTTCCAGATCATAAACATCTTCAAACCCAGTACCATTATCTACTTGTTGCTCCCCCTCGTTTTGATGCACCACCACATTTTGCTGCTGCTCCTCCATAGTTTGCTGCACCACCTCACTTTGAGCCTCCTCCGCATCCTGTTGATCCTCTTCCTCCTCTTCATCTTCATCCTCCTCCTCCCCCACCTCATTCAGTCCCAAAACTTCATCTCAATAAATGTCTTTTGTATGCAGCCAGTTCAAAATTATTGTCCTCATCCACTTATCTACCTGCCTATATGACCTATATTCTGTAATGGGATCATCCCCAAAGCATTAAACACTGCATCAAACAACAAATAGTTGTTTAACACGAACTCGTACTGATGCGTGGGAATCGCAACAGGCTTTACCTCTCGAGGGATCTCGAGAAGCTTACAACCCCCACCAGGCAGTGTACCTGATCGTTGTAGTATAGTATAGTGACAAGTACCGGGGGATTGATCGTTCAGCTTGGGAATAGTGTCGCTAGGATTAGAAAGCCTAAATTACTAGTTCTAAAGATGAGGGATGATTATTTTTGTCTTTTTATATTTTTTATGAAAGCAAGTAAAATCTCGGGTTTTGGAAGAGTGGGCGGAATTAGTTGCTATTCAACTAACCCAATACTACGATGCAATCAAAATAAAATACTAAAAATGAAATTAAACTAATTTAAGCTAAGGTTGTGAGCAGTAATTGGAGAAAATGTGTTTACTTAGATTTCCTTACTCCCTAGATATCTTTTACACGTTAATTACTTGTTATAATTGCATGGATGACGGATCGTATTCCTTAATACCATTCATGGGGTGGCATACATAACTCCCCAATTCTATGAGCTCTTATCTCCTCCTACACCATGACCCAGCACAACTATAGGGATTGTAAACAGTGGCTCATGCATTAAATACAACCAATAAAGACCTAGTACGCCTCGGTTCATGTTTCTTAAGACGTTCAAGCATGTTACCATTTGGAGATCTGCCAGTTTTCTTAAGCCTAACATATAAATCATTCATCCACAACAAGAATAAACAAGTAATCAACACATAATCAATATCTAGGTTTCATTAGATCTAAGCAAACACAAAGGAGATCTAGCCTAGCATAATGGAATTGAGACAAGAACAAGATATAGACAACCAACACATAGACATATTGATTGAATTAGAAGAACACTTATCTCAATTACAATGCAAGGTATCAAGGGTTTGGAACCCTTGAAAAACCTGTAAAAGTTGCACCAAATTCGTCTTTAGGGTTTCTCCAAAACTTCTCTCCTTTAATGAAAAAACTAGAAAACTATATATAGGAAAACTGGGCTGACGGCGTCAAGACAACCATGTGACGCCGTCACCCTGCCGCCAAATACTTCCTCGGACGGCCTTGATCTACTTATGACGGCCTGTGTGACGCCGTCACCAACCACGGTATTTTATTCATGATGTTTGACGCCGTCAAGCCTTTACTCTTGACGCCGTCACCTAGTGTTTCCAGCATGGAAAATTGATACTTTGCCGTTTTCTTCACTTTTATGCTCCAAAAACGTCCAAAATGGCTTCTGTTCCAGAATTCACTCTCCAAGTACCTAAAATCACAAAAGGAACGATTTAGGGCAATATTTGATCAAATAAAGTCGGATTCGGGCTTAAATGACCCCCTAAAAACGGATCATTTTTCGCCTCATCACGTACTCTTCTGCATCATTTTGAAAGTTTTCATTTGCTGTCATTGTTTGAAGTTTCTTTGAAAGGGATATATGTGTTTGTGCGTGTTCTTTAGTATACAATCGAGAGATATTAATAGGCTGGAGAGGTGGATAAACGGTTCCCAAGACTTTAGGTGGTAAAAGGGACCAAACGCGTCAAAAGTAATCCACTATTGGGTTAACTAATGTACTAAGGTTTATTAATAAACGTGAATTGACTATTATACCCTTTAATATATAACTAAAAATGTGCGTTGACTGAGACCAAACAGGTTAAGGGACGTAATCGGCCTCAAAAACTCATGTTTTTTACGGATGGCGACGTTTTTCTAAAGTTTGTGGCACTAACGATGCTTTCTGGAAAGTTTAAGGACCAACGGTGTATTTTTGTCATAGTGAAATTTGATATTTATTAAATTAAAAATTGTAAATTCGTAATTAATTAAAATAATTTATAAAATTAATAAAAGCGATTTAAATGTATTTTCAAAAAAAAAAAAAAAAAATTGTTTTTCCTATTACATAAACACTTTCTAAAGTACAATAGTACATTGTAAATTACACACTTTATTTTTGACAAACAAGATAATAATTACTCTAACTACTTCCTCTGTCTCAAAATATAAGTATAGTTTAATTTTTTTAATTCAATTTTGACATTAAAAATTTTTGATTATATTATATAACACTTGGTGTAAAATATATAAATGTATTGTGTTTTAAATGTATTTTTTATTAATATAATTTTTATCAAGTATTATATAATACAAATACAAATATTTAAGGTTAAAATTAGAATCAAAAAGTTAAATGAACTTATATATTTTAGGACGGAGGTATAGGATTGCAATAACTATTTGGATGGATTAGAATGAAAGGATTAGAGGAGAATCCAAAGTTTACGTATGTATCATGTGCGTTTATAATCAGGGTAATATTACACATCAAAGCTTATAATACATGATCAATCAGTAGTTTCTGGCTTTTTGTTATCTTAAATTTCAACTCTAAAATATAGAGAGATCTACCAAATAATTTAATAATAAGAGGAAAAATTGGCTATGAGTAAAAGATGGGGTTGGAAAGTGGTTCCCTTTAACGTGCTTAATAACCTTTTTTTAGAAAAGACTTGTTTTGTAAGCAAAAGAATTTAAGAAAGGTGCTTGTTAACGTACTTTCATTTCCATGTAAAAAAAAAAAAAAAAAAAAAAAAAAAAAATACTTTCATTTCCTTTTTCATTGTGTAAAACATACAGTACATTATTTTTTCATCTATTTACTTATTTAGCTTTGAGTGCAACTATTAAAAAATACTATACGTATATTCACGGAAAGTGACGATGTATATCGACAAATAATTATATTTGCGAAATCGTGATTATGGTTCGACCTTTGATGCAAAGCGTTTGTATTTTAAAGTACAAAACATGTATTTAAAAAAAAAATTAATATAGTGTTTGTTTATGAAAAATTGCCAAATTTAGAATTTATCACGAAAATATATATTTTAAATTGTCAAGTTTAATAGATACTTAGGGGTAATTTAAGTAAATTACATTAATTCAAATTTAAAAAAAAAGAGATACACTCTTTACAAGTAGAAAAGATAAGGAAGTTACTCATATTTTTTGATAATGATAACTCATGTTATTTGTGTATTTGATTTTTTTTCTGCTTTGAAATGTATTATTAGAAGGTAAAATTATAAAGTTTGCGAAGACAAAATTATTATATACTATATAAAATATGTACTTGAATTACATAAACAAAAACATAAAAACTGAAAAGTGGAAAAGTGTAAAAATATACGAATTTGATGCAGCTGTTTTGAAATGTATTAGGCCCTTGGCAATGCATCACTCACACCTTAACCCTTCACTCACAAACAACTAATCCCCTTATACCACATCACCCTCTCACTTTTCTCTTCACTCACTCATTTTTTGTCGGCATCACATCACTCACCCTTCACTCACTTCTTTTTTTTTTTTCCTTTTTCTTTTTTCTTTTTTAAATTCTATTAAAATTTATTAAAAACTAAAATTCATTAAAATTAAAATAAACATTACATATTTTTATTACAAGTCTAATATTCCATTAAAACTTAAAAAAGTGTTACATAATATTATTAAAACTATAAAACTAAACTCCTACAAACTACATGGCCACCCGTATTGTGCACAAATCTGACGTTTCTTGTTGATGACGAATTGCTTAAAAGCCTCGTCTGGGATATTGTCGTGCGGATCCATAACGAACCTCATGTCACGATTCATCACCTCCCAATCAAGAAATTTGAAATACTCGTCGTCTTTTTTCTTTTGCACCTCCAGTTGTTGCTGCATTAAACTTCTCTTTTCGGCTGTGTAACTTGCAAGAGTATCACGCATCGAGCTTCGGCTTGAATCTTCAGAAATCGTCTTTTTTTTGCCTTTCGATGGACGTGATGGAGTTGGGTTCTCGTTGAGGTTAGGTAAGTCACAGTCGAAATCCTCTACGGTTATTGGCGTCTCACTTGTTGGCGTTTGAGCGCTACTCGACTCCGACGACTTTCTTTTCTTGCTTGACCCCCTGGATTCCGCAGCCTGATTAACCACCGGTTGTTCTTGCCACTTTCGTTGATCTTTGAGGATGTGCCACGCTTTGGTATGCGCGAAAGCTTTGTTGTATTGTTTCTCAAAATCAAGTTGTGCTCTCTCATAAACTTGAAGATCGTTCAATCCACTTTCTGTCAAACGATTCTAAAAAAAAACATGTATATATAAAACAAGCATTATATATTCGAACAAAAAAAAAAGAAAGAAAACATGTATATATAAAACAAGCATTATATATTCGAACAAAAAAAAAAAAAAAAAAAAAAAAAAAAAAAAAAAAAAAAAAACAAAAAAAACATGTATATATAAAAGTATAAAACAAGCATTATATATTAAGTTTGACAAGACAAAATTATTACTCCCTCTGTCCCATATTAAGTGTTCACAATGGTATCTTTGATTGTCTCATATTAAGTGTCCACTACAATAAATGAAAGAATCTTGATAACTCAATTTCCAATTTTGTCCTTTGTCTTTTATACGGAGTATTAATTATTACACCTAAAACTTTGTGCTTTATATTAATTGAAGGTACAATTGTCATTTGTTTAACAATCAATTATAATAATTAATACTCCTAAAACTTTGTGTTTTTGTGTTATGGACATTTAATATGAGACGGAGGGAGCATAAAAAATCAACTATGAAATAAGAAAATGAAAATGAAAAACCGTATTATTTTGTTAATAAAAAAGATAAAAAGAATCAATAAATGAACTAATAACATCCAAGGTAGTGAATAAATACGCTCGCTTGAACATCATTTATATAAACCTTTTTAAGCTAAAAACCAGTGGCGGCGATTAATATGTGCAAGTGGTGCAACCGCATATGGCCACTCATTATAAGGGGCATTCAATTTAGTATATACCAATTAATATTTATATGTTATACATATCTAAGTATATAATGTTTTGAACTTTTAGTGTTTTTGTTAATATATGATATTTGAAACAATTTGCGTAATATCAAAAAACTTTTTATTTTCTATAATAGTTAAACTTTTCGTGATTTATGAAGGTCTCAGTCGTAATTTCACATCAAGCCACCCGAATCAATAGACGACACCGCTAAAAACCTATATTCATTATGTATAAAATTTTTACAATTGTATAAAGTGATTCAAAATAACACATGTAATAAATAATAAAAAAATTAAAAAGCATAAATTTATTAATGTCACATTAATATAAAACACAAAATTATCCTATATTACATTTACCAGGACTTTACTGTAGCAATGCAGCTACAGTTGCTTTGTGAGAGGAGCTACAGTAACTAACGGTCGTTAAGTACTTAATGGCCGTTAAGGTTAAGTACTTAACGATCGTTAACTTTTTTTTTTTTTTTTTTTTTTTTTTTTTTTTTAATTTCCGCTTTGTGAAAGGAGCTACAGTAACTAACGGTCGTTAAGTACTTAGGTTAAGTACTTAACGACCGTTATTTTTTTATTTTTTTATTTTTATTTTTTTAAATTTCACCTTCAATGGGTCCTTCGTCTTAGAGGTTCGTTCCAAATTTAGTCCTTATAACTAACGATCGTTAAGTGCACTAACTACTTTAACAAAACATCCCGCGGCAACGCGCGGGTAATCCACCTAGTTATTATGTAACGTAAGGTAACACTATTACAACTAACCATTTATTATTATTATAAATACTCTACTTTATTTTGACAATAATATTTTAATATTAAACTAAATTATATAAACACCTCTTGTAATAAGTGCACATAAATCTCACTCACCCCAACTATCTCTCTCAAAAAATCTCTCCCCCCACAAAACACTCAGCCACCGGAAAAATACTCCGACGACAAAATGCCGACCACTTTTGAACGGAATCTCAATCTCTGCTTCTCAAAACTCAAACGCCACCAATCACCACCACCACAACCACCGTCCAACTACCGTCACCGCCGCCGTCACTCCGACACTGTCAAAACCTTCAACTCCCTTTACGACCTTCACCCAGATTCCGACGACGGATCCGCCACCGACACCCCCGCCGACCTCTCCACCGCCATTGCTTCCAACCGGTTCTTCTTTTCCTCACCCGGGAGATCGAATTCGATAATCGAGTCGAGTTCTCCTTCTACGTCCTCCGCAGCTTCGACGTCGTTCACAGCGGAAGCGGCGGAGGAGGGGTTTCATGGAGGTGGGGTGGCGATACAGACTGTATCGCCAGACCCGTACTTTGATTTTAGAAAATCAATGCAGGAAATGGTGGAAGCACGTGACATTAATGATGCACGTGCTAATTGGGATTATTTGCATGAGTTGCTTACGTGTTACCTTGATTTGAATCCCAAAAGTGCCCATAAGTTTATTGTGGGCGCTTTTGCGGATCTTTTAGTTACCCTTATGGCTGGGTCGAATGCGGATATTGAGAGTTGTGAGAAACGGTCATAGGATACCTTGATTGGTTTACGAACATGTGAGTTAAAGACTCGTCTTTTACATGTAATCTGAACAGGAAAAATCTATCCGTTTATTTGTGTGATTAATGTAGTGAACTTTTATTTATGTTTTTGTAGTTTAATGAAATATTATTTGATAATGTCTAACAATATATTTATTTGTTCATACGAGTTGGGAAAATTTGCAAAATGTTTATTTGGAATATTTTTTAAGGAAATGAGAGTTAATGCAGAGGAGGTGCGATTAATAATTGTATAAAAGACTGATGTGGTCCGATTGCATTTATCATGATAATGTAATTGATGATATATACCTAGTCTATTAAGAGAATTGCTACACTCACTCACATTTTACAAAAAAATTCCCACACAATGAGTTGGCATGCATCTTAGCCACTTATGTGAGAGCATTAAATTGACCAACTCTCACATGAGTGGGTAAGATGCATGCCAACTCATTTGTGTGGGAAAAATTTTGTAAATTGTGAGTGAGTGTAGCATTACTCGTCTATTAAATGTTACTGTATTTAGCTTTGAGAACACAAATGAATATGTGTAGATATAGGCATATAATTTTTGTAGCAATTTTATACTATTTGTCTAAACATGGATGAATGAATTCTCTGGTTTTTGGTTACGAAGATCATTAAATTTGATTAGGCAATTCAATGTGACTAATATTGTGTCTAAGCAATTCAATGTTTGACAAGTGGATTATATTACTCTGTATTTCTTTTTCATAACATTTACTTTTGATTTTGCTACATGTCATCCTATCTCTTTTAGGCACAAATTTAGTCATATGAATCAGTCATATGAATTAGTCTTGTCAATCAACGTTTTTATACAACACAGTCCATGTGTTCAAAAGTTGACAGACATGTCAAACTTGAAGTTTCACATCATTTGATTATGACATGTTCTCTGTTCATTTTGGGACGAGTCCTTACTCAAGGACATATATGGTTGAAGCTTTACACTTGAAAATCCAGACACATAAAAGGGTGAAAATGCAATGTTAATGGGTTGCCCTATAAGGACGGGGTCTACATAAAAGTCCCACCTATTTTAGTCAAAATGTACAAACATTAAAGCAGACAGTACAAGTGGCGGCAGCATCCTTTTCCACAAACCCTCCCTACAGGGGTCCCACCTATTTTCATCGATGGTATACATGCAAAAATGTAAAATCGATTTTTTTTTTTTTTTTTTTTTTTTTTTTTTTTTTTTTTTTTTTTTTAACGTTAAAACTAATTATATTTACCCTTCGAAATATGACATTACAATACAATGGCAAAATAAAATGTAAATGAAATTAGACAAAATAAAAATCCGTCACCCCAGTGGATATAACCGTCTCGGTAAAAACGCAAAACTATCATAGTAAAGCTTGAACGAACGCAATATCCAACTTTAAGAGCATCCGTGATGACCTCGGGGTGGGGTTTTAGTGGTTAGCTTCGATGTGGTCACCAATTGCAGTTCGACCAGGGTTGACAATGGTTGTGGTGCTCGTAGCGATACTCATTTCATTTTTGTTTCTTGTTTTCTCTTTTAAAAATGACATGTGTTTCAGGGGTATATTTTCGTGGACCACTTGGTTAGTAATGTCGATCGAAAAAATTTATGATGAAAATGATGGATAATTATTGAGAAAAAAAAAAGTCGACACAGTTGGTTAGTAAGTGTACTTTCTATCACTAAATGAGCAAGCAATAAAAGCAAACCGACCTTAACATTACATATTTTGTAAACCAAAATGTAAAAACCGCTATTACTATATTACAACTAAGACCACCTAATAATAAGGCGTCGAAGACGCATTCAAGATACAAGAGGATGCGTTCTTCTTGTTACGGCCACCCAACCAAGATATGTTGAAAGGGAAAAAACTAAGACTCTATCGTGCATACCGAGTTGTGAGAGGTTTGTATGTTTATTAAATAATTTTTGTAAGGTATGTTTGTGTTTAAATAGAGTATGTTTTAATAGTGAAATTAGTTGTTGATGATAAAGCTGATATAGTGTCGAAATAATGTGGTGATCTCTTCTTACGGGTAGCCTGACTAGTTTATCCATTAACCACATATCTTCTTTTCACAGCTTAAAATATAAGAATTGAAATCTCTCGTGTTTGATATACTGATAAAGAGTTTCGAAAGTATTCCTTAAAAAACTATTCATGTTTATGTCGCACATGAAAAGCTTAAAAAGATGATGACAAATTTTTGTGTCTTTTATGGGACAATCATTTATTTTGTATAGGTGTTTGTCCCTACTTTTCCTATAAACTTACAAAAATACAATTCTATAATAATACAACTGTCCCCTTCTCCAAGTGGTACAGTTAAATTTTGACTTCCCAATTTCGGGTTTCTATGAAATTAAATCTTGTGTTAATATCCAACAAAACATCATGTGTTTCTAGCATTTAGGATCTCATTTATGTTTATTATTACTACAAGTACATTTTGTTTGCAATAATGTTTGTTACATTCAGTTCACAGTGAAAGGCTGTTAGCTTTGGTCATATGCAGTTTAATTTTCGCGTCGACGCAACTTTTAATGGTGAAATGAGTAAAACGATTAGTCAGAACTTGTGTAGATTTCGTTGGCTTGACTCAAAGTTTTTGCACTTAAATGTTAAACACCTCGAGCAAGATTTTATTCATGCAAATGGTTTTATAAAACCATGTTCTATACATCCATGGTTCTGTTTTCATCAGGTTGAATATGATATCTTAACCTCTACTTTAAGCATTAAGACTACATTTGGCTTACGAAAAAGACAAGAAAATTAAAGTATTTAAACTCGAAAACTATTTTAGGAGCTCGTGTTGTCAAATGTAAAACAAACAATTTGGTGTTTTTAATTGATTAGAATATTGAAGGCCAGACAATATTTGGATTAGGAAAAGGCAAATTACACAAACAAAATGAGAGAATCTTTGAATTTGTTTTGTTAACTCGAAATTTTTAATTTCAATGACTTGTCTTATGCAACAATGAGTTTGTAATTATTGGTTGCAACTTGGCCAATAAGGTGTAGTTAGCATCTATAGTTTTGGATCTTATTACACTTGTAATCGAGGTCATGTTGCTTTTGTTTTTTTTCGCCTTTAAATGTGTCGCGTCAATACAGTTGTCTGCTCAAGAACGTGAGATAAAGAAACTATGCATAGTTGTAATCATACGAGGAAATTTTCGTATAGATTAGTTGTCGAGCATTCTGTTAAAATATAGCACTTTGGTATTGTACGTCCAGAAATTAATCATTCATATGTTTGCAATGCTTTGTATTATCGAATAACTGAAGGTGATGTTACCAAGAGTTTGCAAATATTGTTGAAAAATAGTCACAAACCAAATAGGTATTGTACCATAAAAAGAGTTGTAATAGTAGTAACACAGTAAAAATTCCAGTTTTTTTATGTCTTTCTTTTACTAAGACATTGTCCCACAGACCCACATAGCAATGTACAATATACTACAACAGATAGTACATATTACATTATTATTACAGATTGCAGTTTCATATTTTACGTAAAAAATTTCAAAACTGAGTTTATCCTTTTGCGTTACATATTCTTGAAGAAAATATCTTTGACAGTGATATAATGGTCATGAAAGTATAAAAAAACAATAATGAGGGCCCGTCCTCGACGACTAAACTACACGTAGTGTGTTTGTCACGCATTTGAAGCCTATCGGTGCGGATTACCAGTTGAAAGCAAATGTTGTGTGAGTGTTCTGTGTATGCATGTGTTCTTTAGACTTTTGTGTGTTATACTTAAATGGTAAGGGGTGAATAATTGTTACTGAAGTGTAGGGTATGAGCACTGAGTTGGTGATGACCGAAAGGTTTGTAGCAATGGCCACTACAACCAGACTAATATGGGTGTAAAAGTCAACTAATTAAGAAGTTTCTCAGTATGCCTCAAGTTTAAACTCTAAAGTTATTTATTATATTGATAACTTTATAAATATTTTTTGCCGTTTTGAATTACGTCTAGAAATGCTATGACGTCTTGGTCTGTTTCGTAATGTGAAGATCACGCCTCGGGCTATGGCGCCGCTATAGCGCGTTATTTAGAACCCTAAGTCATAAATTACTTTCATATATTAGGCTATCTTTATTCACAACTTCATCAAACCCAATCTTTCATTAAAATATTATTTTTTCACTTATGCACATATACAACCAATCTCAACTTTTTTACTATTTATCAACAACCCAACCCAACCAACATGCATAGACCATAGTACTCTATATCATTAAACATGTATCATTGTTCCAAGGGCTAGCCAATCATATTGTGACATGTGGCAGATTTGGTAAAGAAATTGAAGGTCACCAAGTGACCGGTTTGTGCACTTCTCTTTCTTTCTTTGATGTACTTTTAATATAATATTAATTGTTTGTGTCATTTATACCCTCCAACCGATTGGATTGTATCACCAATAAACATAATCTTAGAGCATCAGGTGTCGTGAGGAGCTCAAGCTCCTCATTCGGGTCCCACGGGGTGCAACATCATCTTGAAAAACCTCCCCTTACAACCCTCCCTCACTCACAAATAACTACTCCATCCGTCTCAAATTTATTATCCACTATTGACTTTTTTAGTATTTTTTCTTCAACTTTGACATTAAATATTTTTGTGGGTGTTATATAATATTTGAGTTTTAAGTGTATTTTTCAATGATTTGATTTTTCATCAAGTATTATATAATAAAAAATATATATTTATAGTCAAAGTTGCACCAGTTTAACTTTGAAAATTCAAATTGGACAATAATTTTGGGACGGATGGAGTATAACTTACTCGTTCGAGCCCCACCACTTACAACTTTATTTTTTCAACTTTAAAAATAACTTTTATATAATTTAATCATTTAAAATAATTCGGATCATAATTCCTTTATCATATATATTTACGGCTTATCTCAATGATCGAACATCAACTTAAATTAATTTTGAGCCCAACATCGCCTAAACTAATTTTCGGTTGGCAAAAGATACAAGCCCAACACCATTATAGCCCAAGCACATGGGATATATATAATAACACACAAAACCTAATTTTACTCACATAATACACACCCGCTTCCAACATTTTCTCTCCAAAAAAGCAGTCAAACCCAAAGTACTTTCAGCCTACACAAACACATTTACAGATCCACCTTATCACTCCATAAATACGCAACAACAAAACTTCATTCATTATCCTTAACACACGAACACATTTACAGTGAAAAATAAATTGTATTAAGTTTAAAAAGAATAAAAAAAATGTTGAAACGGTAATATTACCGTTTTTATTTCAAATGGCCCCCGGTGTGGTGGCGAGGTTTGGCGAATATGCCACCGTGGAACGGCGAGGGAAGGGTAACATCACACTTGATGCTCTTACTTTCATCTAAAGGCCAACAAAACTTGTTTTTATTGCTTTTTGAGTGAATTACATCATTAGTCCCCCATGTCAATTTTTTTTTGCGGACATAGTCCAAAACACTGTGAAATTACATCAAGCGTCCCCAATGTCTCGATTTTTCCTTTCTGGGATCCAAAATTCTAACACTTATTAAAAATTTCGTTAGCTGCAATGACTTTTTCGTCTTTTCGGTATTCCTTGTCCAGACACCCTATAACAGTAATAGTCCTGACATTATACCCTAATTCAAACATCCTCTTCTTCAGCCTCTCCTCCCGTACCACCCTCTCTTCACCATTGTTGCCACCACGCCCGCCACCACCACCACTACTGATATGTGGGAATTGCGCCCTCGCAACAGGTTTTACCTCTCAAGGGATCTCGAGAAGCTTACAACCCCCAACAGGTAGTGTACCTGATCTTTGTAGTATAGTATAGTGACAAGTACCGGGGGATTGATCGTTCAACTCAGGAATAGTGTCGCTAGGATTAGAAAGCCTACTAAACTAGGTCTAGAGGTGAGGGATGATTCTTTTTGTATTTTTATATTTTATGAAAAACAAGTAAAATCTCAGATAAGGAGTGGGCGGAATTAGTTGCTAGCCAACTAACCCAATTAACTAAAGATGCAATCAAAATAAAATAAAAAATGAAAATTAAACTATTATACTAATGTGGTGGAAACAATAATGAGAAAAGTTGTGTTTACTTAGATTTCATTACTCCTTAGATATCTTTTACAGGTTGATTAGCTTGTTACAATTGTATGGATGACGGGTTATATTCTTTAATACCAGTCGTAGGGCCGTGTACAATATTCCCTAACTCTATAAGATCCTACTTCACTCCTATGTCGAGCCGTTAGAAGCTCCTAACATGGGATCATTAGAATTCTCTTACGCATAAATACAACCAAAAATCGTAGTACACCTCCGATCATGTTTCTTAAGACGTTCAAGCAAGTTACCAATGGAAGTCTGCCAGTTTTCTTAAGCCTAACATCGAATACAATCATCCGTAACAATTATAAACAAACAATCAACCAATAATCAACATCTAGATTTCGCTACATTTAAGCAAACACAATAAAAACCTAGCCTAGCATGTTAAAGAGAAGACAAGCGTAAAATATAATCATACAACACATAGACATATTGAATGATTTGAATAAGTACTTATCTTCAATTGAACATGGAAGAAACAAAGGGTTGAAACCCTTCTAATAGCTGGAAAATTCGTCTAGGGTTTTATTCCCTCAAAGTTGCACACTTTACAATGAAAAATTGAAAAAATATATATAGACTATGCATCCTGACGGCGTCATGTATTAACCTCTGACGCCGTCAACTCGCTGCCATGAAGAAATTCGTATTACCTAGATCCATTTCTGACGCCGTCATGTAGGAATGAGCTCTGGGCCGTCACGTGTATTTGGACCCTGACGGCCTTGGTGACGCCGTCAGGCCAAATAAGCCTAAAAACATTCTGGATCCTCACGTGTATTTTCCACTTCCACCTCTGCCACTCTTGACGCCGTCACTAACAAACCCTTGACGTCGTCAGGTACTGTTCCCAGCAATGAAATTTGAGACTTTGTCGTTTTCTTCACTTTTATGCTCCAAAAACGTCCAAAATGCTTCCTTTTCTAGATTTCTCTCCAAAAGTACCTAAAATGACAAAAGGAACGATTTAGGGCAATAATTGATCAAATAATCTCGAATTCGAGCTTAAATGACCCCTTAAAAGCGGTACACTTTTCGCCTCATCAACTACCACCTTGTTCTTCAACCTCTTTTACCCATCACAATCTGAGACACGCTATCACAACAATCCAAAACGGCACCACAACACCAAGCTACTACGCCAACAAAGCCATCATCACCACTACCACCTTATTCTTAAACCTTTTCCACCCATCACAATCCAAAACAAGCTACCACACGGCCCCCACCACGCTACTACAGCAATCCAAAACACCACCACACCACTACCACTACCACAACAATCCAAAATGTCAATTGAAAACGTCATCACACCACCACCCCTGTTTAATAACATCCAAAACCCATTGTAATCTAAAATCCAATCGAAATCTAAAACCTAATCGAATCCAAAATCTTATACCCAATCGAAATCCAAAACCCAATCGCGATAAAAAACACATATAAAAGTACACATTACATTAATCTTTAAAACAAGAGAATACATTATTTGAAAAGCACATACATAAATATAAAAAGCATATTCATCATCTTATTTTATGCATCAAAATTTTAAATTTTAGCATTGATTTGAATCGTTTATGACCACTAGATCAAACAAATCCGAAATTTTTTCGTAATCTTTGTCATATTCTTTGTTAAGAAAAATCTCAAGAAAACATATAGCACGCGTAACGTCTTTGCATTTCATATATGCTACAATCATATATGTTTTTGCTTTCCTTTATTCTTCGAATATCAAAGCTGTTTCGATAATCACTTGTTGATGAGGCTTATCTTCTTCAACTTGTTTCATTACTTTGGATTTAATTTTCTCAATGGTATGGGGAAGTGAACAATTCATTACTTCTTATTTGTTTTCCTCGCGTGATGAATTGATTGAATTTTAGTGGTATGATGTGTTAAACTGTTTTCTATTTATAGAAGACTATTTTTAAAAGAGTACAAAAAACGGAAACAAAAAATATTCCAGCTGCTATCTTTTTTAATTCAAGAGTAGAGTGTTTGGAAATGTCAGAGACTACTGGTGTGGCAGGGTGTTTGGACAAGAAATGGCGAAAAAACGAAAAGCCCATGCCGTTAACAAGATTTTTAAGAGCGTTAGGGTTTTGAATCCCTGGTGAGGTAATATCGAGACATTGGATACGTTTGGTGTAATTTTGCAATTCTTGGGACTATATCCGCAAAAAATACTGACATGCGGGACTAATTGTGTAATTTACTCTTGGTTTTTTGTTGTACTTTCTAAAACTCTTGGAACTTCAAAATGAAAACGACTATATTCTAAAAAATTTGTATATTTTAAAATCGGTTTAAATAAAAAGGTGTTGTACAAGAAACCAAAAAATTGTATGTTTCCAATTCCAAAATTGTTCAAGAAAATCAAGAATCAAAAGCATGGTGCTGCTTTCTAGTTTCTATATCTTAGCTTAGGATTGTGCCCTGGTTTTAATGGAAAAGTGTACAGATATCAACCAATTTAGTTGGACCACAATAGCAATTAGGGGTGTTATCGGGTCGGGTTATCGGGTCTTGTCGGGTCGGGTGAGTCGGGTTTTGGTTTGGAAAAACTAACCCGCAACCCGACCCGATAAGGAGTCGGGTTATCGGGTTCGGGTTGATATCGGGTCGGATGAGTCGGGTTAATCGCGTTGGCTTATAAAATCTGAAAAAAACAATATTTGAGTTTAAACACTTGACATTTAACTAAAATACTTGTGTCATTTTGAAATGCCATAATCTTTGCTTATTATATACTTTGTAATCTGTATATGATGAGGGATTCTACACCGTGTTTAGTGTATTAGGAGTAGAATTGAATAGTGTCTGTCTTATATTAGTTTTCTTTTATGTATGAAGTATTAACATCTTCTGATTAGCATAATATTAAAATATCAGTAGTCTTTTTCTATTGTAAATATAAGCAAATTGTTTAGATTTTCACTATGTTGCGGAAAAGACAACACTGTTAATATCTATGGACATGTAAATTTGTATTGAAAAAAAGCTAAACAATATTTTTTGGGTCTTATCGGGTTGACCCGATAACCCGATAAGATAAATAATTCAACCCGAACCCGACCCGATAACACTATCGGGTTATCGGGTTCGGGTCAAAACAACCCGACAAGATTTTTTAACCCGATTTAACCCGACCCGATAAGCCTTATCGGGTTCGGGTTCGAGTCGGGTCGACCCGACCCTACTGACACCCCTAATAGCAATTATCAGATGAGGAAAGGGTTAAAGTAACTAGGTTTAAGGCTGGGTGTATTGATGACCAACATCAGCAAACATACTCCATTTATACACAAATTACAAATATATACCACAAACATCACACTAAACCAACACCACGAGTCGGTCAATCAAGCAACCGACTATTTATACACAAATTACAAATATACACCACAAACATCACATAAAACCAACACCACAAGTCGGTCGATCAAGCAACCGACTTGAGTTCAGAATTTGGTCCATGCAACCAACACCGCACAAAACCAACACCACAAGTCGGTCGATCAAACAACCGACTTGAGTTCAGAATTTGGTCCACGCAACCAACACCGCAAGTCGGTCGATCAAGTAAACAAAAGGACGCTCGCTTCCTCTAAACAAACACGTGCTTTGTACGACACTTTTCCCTCACAAGTCCATTGGATCGAATGATATTTTTTAGTTTAAACATTTCACAAAATAAACAAGTATTCGCAGAGTGTTTGTGATTTTTATTTGATGAGTTTATCGCCTTACTTAAAATTTGATGACAAGCTTATATGCAACAGCTTATGAGCTTATCAAAATTTCAATAAGCTCATAAGCACATCACATAAGCAAAAAACAAACACTCCATTTGCAAACATTGGTACTTCGCACAGCGCAAGGTCTAAAACTAAAGACAACAAAACCAAAACAAACTATGATTTTTGTGTTGGCCTATCAAACGCATCAACCAAATACAAAGCACCACCAAAAGTAGTAAATAAGACCTTAAAAAGTACATATATCATAATCCGGAAATATGCATCAACTCTCACAATGTAAACCAACTTTAATAGTAATAAAATCCTAGAAACATGCCACCATCAACATCCAAAAAAGTACAACCATAACAATTTTTCCCAGATTCTAAATCTAGTGAAAAATGGAAATTTTAGATGATTTCTAGAACCAAAACAAGAGCACGAAAATGCTTATCGCTTCTTCGACACACCAACAGTCTTACCCCTACGGCCAGTTGTCTTGGTGTGTTGTCCACGTACTCTGAGACCCCAATAATGACGAAGACCACGATGGTTCCTGTAAATAAAACATAATAAAAAATGCTCAACAATCGTTTATACAGCATGGAACAGATTTTGGTAAAGGTTGCAGCTTCAACAATAGATGAATTTGAGTTGAACAAAATAGTCAAACATATTGATATTGTAACAAATGTGAAATGGGTATGAAAGTTTTTGTGGATCCTTCAGACCCTGATCGTTTTGGCTCTGTATTAAAATAATGTTGCAACCAGAACCCTTTTTAAGTTGTATTAAAATAATATTGTGATTCGGTCTCAGTCAGAAGAATTTAGATACAAGGCAAAAACAACAACAGACCTGATCTTCTTCAATCGCTCGAGATCGTCCCTGAGCTTCATGTCAAGAGCATTAGATGTGACCTGAGAGTACTTGCCATCCTTGTAATCCTTCTTTCTGTTAAGAAACCAGTCCGGGATTTTGAACTGTCGGGGGTTAGCAACAATTGTCATGAGGTTATCGATCTCAGCGTTGGATAGTTCTCCGGCCCTGCAGATTCAAGTTGACAAAACTTGGGGTTACAACACTTGAAAAAGTAAAACTAACATGTATAAATACTATGTTATTTTTAAAAGGAAAAAAGCAACACAAAAACATACAGATCATAACAATAAAATTTTACAGAAAATGAGCTATTTATGGCACTGATGATAACATCTTAATGATGTGACAAGAAAACAATTTAAATTGGCAAAACATCAGATAGACAACTCTAAAAACTATTTGTTTATGACAAACTTAAGAGGCTTTCACAGAAATCAAATCTTCATAACTCTTTAACATAATGAATGGTCAAACATGTAGCAAAACCCATTTACCAGGGCGACTACTTATTTATTTGTTACTCAAATTTGGACACCTAACTGAGTGTACTAGACAAAGATTCAAATGGATACCATGTGGTAGTCGTTTATGTAATAGCTTACTGGTCACAACAAGAGACATCTCACATTTAAAACATATAACAATTCAATCATATTTCAGTGACCTCAATCCTTAAACTCCCTGAAACTACAACTGTAAAAAGCTTTGACCATCTACCTGTTAAAATACAGCAAAAGAAGTTCTTATTTACAAGATCTTAAACACAAGATCTTTTACTGGAGTGTTTAGCATCAAGCCATTTCTAACAAGAATCAACAAAAAGTCCTTTTTCATCTACGAAAAACTAATAAGATCATAGTCAAACACTAATAATGATGAAAAAAGCTATAAGCACATCAAATAAGCTTAGGGGGTGTTTGCTTCGGCTTAAGGCTTATTTGGTTTTTCACTTATGTTTCATAAGTTTACTTTTTGTGGCTTATTTTGAAACTTTTCGTCTTATATAAGTTTAAAATGACATAATAAACTTACATAAGCCGAAAAGGATTTAGAATAAGCCACAAAAAGCGAGCTTATGAAACAGAAGCCCTAAACCAAATAATCCATAAGCCGGCTATATAAGCCGAAACAAACACCCTCTTACCAAAACACCCCCTACAAAACTAATCCAAACAGCTTCTTTCAAAAGCAGTATAGCTAAAACCACAAATCCAAATTTCCCTAGTAATAATAGCCTAATACCTTACCTAAAAAACAAACATTTCAGTAAATAAATACATTAAAACCTTACTGTATACTAACTATAAAACCAAACAACATAACAAAACTATTAAACTATAACACTAATCATAAACCATATAATCAAATTTAAAAAAAAATAAAAAAAAAGTTATACCTCTTGTTCATGTCAACATCAGCCTTCTTGCAAACAATGTTAGCAAAACGACGACCAATACCTTTGATCGAAGTCATTGCAAACATGATCTTTTGCTTCCCATCAACGTTCGTGTTTTGAACACGAAGAATATGCTGGAAATCCTCATTTGCAACCAACGACTACAAAAAAACATTTTACACAAATATTAACACATACCCAATCATTTTCAAACGTTAAAAAAAAACACAAATGATTTGGAATTTACCATAGCTGTGATTTGGGTTTGTTTTCTTGTTCTTCTTCAAGCGGCTGATATGCTATTGAAGATGGTGTGTAGCTTGTTAACCCTAGTTTTTTAAGGGTTGTGATGGGTTATATAGTATGTGACTTGGGTTTCATTTCTTGTTTGTTATACTGGGCTTGTTTTATTTTAAGGCCTGTGTAAGTATTGGGCCTTTAGATCCAAAATGTTATATGACTAAAATGTGTCACTACTTTAAAGTTTAAATAACAAATAGAAAATTGTGTCGCTAGTCCTTGATGAGTGAAATGTCTACTTTAGGGAATATTTTTTTTAGTGGTTAAGATTTATAGTTGTTTCATTTTTATTAAACTTTGCGATTACTCTCTCATAACAATAATTTTGAGACGGGTGGAGTATATCGATTTAGAGTCGGGGGCGGACTTAAGGGGTTTTCGGAGTTTTAGAGGAACATGATGGATGTTTTTCGCTTAGTGTAAATTTTAGTTAAAAATCATGATTTCTCTGAAATGAACCCTGTATCAAACTTTTGTGTCACGCAAATACATGTTTTTATTAGTTTGTCTACTAATATGTTAAAAGAAATACATCTCTTCTTATAGTTTTAATCAAATCGTAACTTTTAGTTTGTTTTTCTCTATACTCTTAAAAAGAAATTGTACGTAAGATAACTTAGAATTCTGGGTCCTCCCTAAAGCTCATCGTAAGATATGAATCACGATCATGTATCATCCATAATATAAATGGTATATGTATTCTGAGTACAACTTATACTAATAGGGTTATTACTATACACAACAAGTTAATGCATTTGTGCAAATTAAGTTGTCTTACGACAAAAAATACATAGTTTAAGAGAATAGTAATAATCATTGCTTATTTATTTATTTTTTTTGCAGAATGACAACTCACCATTAACTAATTAATCACTGCTTTCTTTAAGGTTTGTAATGATATTTTCAAATAAGGGCAATATGTAAATATTGATCAGTTTCTTTTATCAATTTTTAGTAATTAACAGTTAATTTGAGACAACTTAAACGAAACATACAGACATTTAATTTGGGCCGAATTAAGTTTTATCTAGAGGTGACAAAACATGTGGATCGGGTCGAGTCGGGTTAACGGGTCTAGATGGGTTTGGGTCTAGACGGGTCTGAGTCTAAATGGGTATTCTAGAAACATTGGTCTAAATGAGTTGGGTTCGGGTCTAGAAGAGTTTGGGTCGGGTTGACAAGAATATACGTAGTATATTTTTTTTTAGTAAAAGATGTGAAAAGGGGAAAAAAAAAGTAATGTTTTTTAGCCCCGCTAAACCCGCCTAGATTCGTTGGGTAATTGTTATATAATTGCATTTTATATCAAATACCCAATTAAACTTATCAATAATATTTAGGTAGACTCAACTAAACTCATCCTATATTAGATATTTACCAAACTAGATCCATATTTTACCCGGATCTTAAGGCCCCGTTTGGTTGGGGGCTATTGTTGGGTTTTGGGTTATAAATTGCAAATCAAGTGTTTGGTTGCTATTTTAGAAAAAGGGTTTAGATACTAATCTTAAATATTAGGGGATGTGTAAAAGTTAGGGGGTTGGGAGTTTTATGACACAAGTGGGGTCACATTATTTCTCCTCTTCATCTTTTTATTTTTTATCTTCTCGTTATTAGTATAAATAATTTTTAATTTATATTTTAATATATAATATATTTTTAAATATTATTTTCTTTCACTTACTTCAAATCAAAAACAACTTTAAATCCAAATCTAAATCCTAATTATAAACCCATCTATAAACCAAACGGGCCTTAAATTGTCACCTCCAATATTATCTAACGCGTTGCTTCTATGCTATTATTGATTGGGTTATGGGCTTGTAGCTTGGTCCATTCTTTAAAGGAATAGTTTGATTGTTGTAATTAGGGGTGTTCATGGATCGGGTAATATCCACGATAACCGAAAACCGAAACCGAACCGAACCGAATCGAAAAAACCAAACCGAATTGGTTAAAACCGAACCGAACCGAACTAAATATTCGGTTATCGGTTTGGATATGGGTTTGGCAATGAAAACCGAAAACCGAACCGAAAACCGAAAATATATAAATATATATATTTTTTATGTATTTATATATAAAAATAATCACTAAAAGTCTTTTTTAGTATAAATATAACATTATTTAAGCTTGAAAAAAAATTGTTCTAAAAATATATAATTAAATGAAAAAATAATTAAAATTACGTAATTCGGGTTATTCGGTTCGGTTTTTGGTTATAGGGGCTCGGTTTTCGGTTTTTCGGTTCGGTTGAATCCAATTTGAATTCGGTTCGGTTCGGTTTTCGGTTTGACTCAGAAAAAAAATTAACCGAACAAACCGAACCGAATAAACCGAATAACCCGATAACCGAACCGATGAACACCCCTAGTTGTAATGGTCTTTTTGTTGTTTAAGTTTGAGGCGCATGTTATTATTGGTCCATTTTGATCTGAACCTTAAGGGGTGTTTGATTTCGACTTAATTGACTTAATATGTAAAAAACTGAATTAATTAAGTCATATGGAAACTGTTTGTTGTAACTTAATAGAAAAAGATGACCGAAAATATTAAGTAATAAAACTGAGCTTGTCTATATTAAGTCATCTTTTAATTAACATGCCTTAACGAAAAAATTAAACAAACAGGCCCTTAATCTTCCAAACAAGACGAGATTTTATCTTCTTCTGCTTCCTTTTTTTACCCCTTTTCTTTTCTTTTATTTTTTTTATCTCACGCGTTGACAAGCAACACACCATCATAACGTTTGGTATGTCGTAATGATGAGTGTCTAAATACTCATCATTTTATATCAATCTGAGCTGCCAAAACATCCAAAAACACTCAAATATGCATCAAAATACTTAAAATATCATAGAAGTGTGTTTTATATGTTTAAAATGCAAAATATGCAAAAACAGATGAAAAACGTACAAAATTTGCATAATTGACAGTTTCAGTCCCTCAAGTTTCAAAAGTTGTCAAAACTAGTCCCTGGTTATTCTAAAAACATGAAAAAGTCATCAAAGGTCCTTTTTAATCACAAAGTTACATATTTAGTCCTTTGGTGCAAAGTTTCACAATATTACAAGTTTAGTCCCTATACTTTGCAAATTGACATAAATGGTCCCTGGGATGTTAAAAACTTTGAGAAAATCAATTTTGGTCCTTGTACTAATAATATTTTGCAGGAATGGTCCTTGGTGTGAAGTTTGGTGAAATTACATAATTGGTCCCTCAAGTTTGGCAGTTTGTCAGTTTTAGTCCCCGGGTATTTAAAAAATGAAAATTATCAAAAATACCCTTGTACTATTCACATGTGACAATTTAGACCCTCATGATAAACTTTGTAAAATTACACAACAGCCCCTCAACTTTCACAAAATTACAATTTTGGTCCTTGTGTAATTCCTACAACCAAACGGATCCTTATTATTACTATAAACCAAATCCAAACCCAACACCTAATCCAGCCCACCCTTCTATTCCCTTGGCCCAAAGTTTCCCAGCCCAGTCCACCTTAATAATAAAACGGGGTCAACCCCCTTATTTGACCAAAACCACCCAGCCTCCTTTTCCCTCCCAAACCACCTCACCACCATTGCTCCACCATACCACCCTCCACCTATCTGGTTTCACCCCCAACTTGCTCCCCACTCATCCTACCTTATCCCTCCCCCTCACACAACACCCCAAACCCCATTTATGGCCTTGATATCCTCTCCACGCAATACACAGTTGCCCCCATGACTTTGGCGCCAAAAAGTTATTTAAACGGTGTGGATTACTCAGACCAATCCAACGGCTGGGGATTGGTGAGAAATGACCCAGTGGGTCCCACAAACTCAGAAAGTGGCTACAAAAGGGAAATGAAGCAGAAGAGTAAAATTATTAGATTAGTTAGTTTAGTTCTAGTGTCGTGTAATTTAATTTCAGTCTCTTAGTGTAATCCTAAGCTTTTAAGCAAGCAATTACAGTGTTTTAGTGTAACCTTAAACTTTTGTAATCATCAATTTAAAGTTTCAGTGTGTATCTTAGTCTATGCAATTTTTACTTATCTCAAGAATCTCAAAAAGTTGACTGATGTTGTTAGTTGTTGTTAAGGCTGTTCATAAGCTTATATAAGCTCTGACAAAGCCTTATTAAGTCTTAGAAAACCTTGATTATCTGTTTATCTCATTAAATAAAAATACTAAAAAAATAGAGAAAAATAGTTGCTAAATTAAAAATCAATAGTGAAGATAAAGGAAGCAAGGAATCATGGTTGAGTTTGGTATTTCATGGTAATAGAGACTTGTGGAAGTCAGTAGGGTGTGATTTGGTTCACTTGTTCACTGGTTCACTCAGACCTCAGCCTTGAACCATTTGTAAGCCAAAAATCTTGATTCTTTATATTATTGATATTGTTGTTATTAGTAATAATTTAGTGTCATTTAACTTAATCTGGTATATTTAACTTGTTGCAATCATAAAATCAGTGGAGTTAGTGTTAAAATATAATAGTTATAGTATTAGATGGCAGATAAAGGGGTGTTTGGATAGGTTGGTTCAGCTGAGCTTTGGAGCTTTTCTGTGCTCATAACCTTTTGAGACTTCTTTCTTAGGTTCATAAGATCACAATCAAACTGTTTCATTAGTAGTTTTAAATGCAAAAAGTCAAAATTATTTCTAACCTTCATTTGTAGTTAACTGTGGAACAGTTAGTGTCCAAGATCATTCACATCATTTCATAAATTGTAAATTTAACTTAATTCAGTCTCTAGGAGTCATATTATAGCTTAGTTAATCAGTAGGCTTAATTAGAAATTCACCAAAGTCAAACTGCAAGTGTTACTAAAAAAAGTCAAAAATTGAGTAAATTTTCATGATTTATATGTTTGGATTGGGGCTTTGAAATTTGTTCCTAATTAAAGTCTAACAGCTCACCTTTGTAATCCCACATAGTTTATATTTTTGAGAATTTTCTTGTGTAAGTTACACTAGCCCAAAGTAGGTTGCAGGGCTGCAAAGTCCCCTGTGCACCAGATACACAGCCATCACCACCACTTTGGTGGTGATTTGTGGCCACCTCAGTGGGCCCCACCTGTCAAACTTAGCATCTTTCAACCCCCCTCCTAGTAGGCTCCTAGGATTGACCACTTGTTTGACCTAGTAACCACTGGACCCCACCTGGAATAAGCCCAAAAGTTTGTCCCTATTCTGTGTTGCTTTTGAGTTTTTGGAATAGCTTAATATGGCTTATCAGCTTATCTACTGAGCTTATTTGGCAATTTTTAGCTTTGACAAGTCCAAAATACTTATTAGAACCAGATTCATCCATAGTGGGTCCCACATAAGCTCATTTGAGCTTATTTGCCACTTCAGTCAACCAAAGTCAACTGTGGAGGTAATAAGCCCCCACAGTGCTTATTAGTAGCTTATAAAAATATTGTTTTTACAAAAGTTAGTTATATTTAGATATAAAATAGATTTGTAAAAGAAAATTCAAGAAAAACCAATATAAAAATAAGTGATAGTTTCTATTTAATTTAATTTAATTTTAATTTTCATTTTTAGATTTTATTAAGTAAGTTGTGTTTTTATATTTTTATTAAATTCCTTTTATATTAAAGTATTTTTAATAATTTTCTCAGATTTTTATTTTGTAATTTAGTATTTATTAGAATTAATAATAGTTTTATTAATAATTAATCAATAAATAAGTTATAAATAGCATAATTAATTTTTATAAAGCAACACCTAGTTTTTATATTTTTTATAGCTTTTATAAGTCATAAAATAGTTTTATAAATTTTTTCATAATTTTCTAAGTCATTTTAGTATTATTTGTAATTTAAATTAATTTAAATAGTTTAATTAAAATAAATAGTTTTTAATTAATAAAAAGCTTATAAAAAGACAAAAATATTTATTTTTTATTTTTTATACTTTCTTCAAGTTCTAATTTAAGTTTAGAAATTATTTTTGTAAGTTTTTAGTTTAATTTGTAGTGTTTATTATTTTTAGTTTTAATTAAATAGTTAAATAGTTTTTAATTAAATAATTAATAATAAAATAATCTAAAAAATAATTTTCTTTTTAATTTAATTTTCTTTTAAGTTTAAGTTTATAGAATTTTCATTTTTAACCCCTGTAGTTTATTTTTCTTTAAACTCACCTTTTTCTCAGCACGCAGTCGCGTCTGATTTTAATTTGGTGTACGTTTATACGTTTTAGATACCTAGGTTTCACGTAATCGTTAAAATAGTTTATTTAAGTTATTTTAAGTTATAAAACCCTAGTGTAATCACTCACACACTTTTATACCTTTCATGTTCACATTCACTGATCACAGATTCGTTTTTAATACCTTCACAACCTCGTTGGGACATTACGACCCGGGGAAACACTGTATTCCACGGAAGCATTTGCCTCAGCTGTTTGACTATTATAATTGACCATTCACAAGTGGTTGACCAATAATTATCTGACCGTTTGAGGCGAATCAAAATTTGGCGCCGCTGCCGGGGAGGTTGTGCGCTTATTCTAAACGATTTTGCGTATTAGTGAACCTGAATACACACTCATTGTATATTTACCCATCCTTGTTCATATTATTATCATATAAAACCAAAACTGTTCCCGAAAACTTTTTAATCAGTTTTCAACGAACACAAAAAACCAAAAACATTTTCCTTCTTATTAGTACTACAAAAATTTTCAAAAATACCAAAAATATTCATCCCTTTATCCTCTATCCTTTTAATTCTACCTTCTTCCACTTGTCCCATAAATGACATCTCTCGATGACGCTTTCTTTGAACAAAGGGCTTTTAAAAGCAAAGTTGAAAAACTTATGGCCTTGTCAAAAATGTCGAGATGTCGTGTTGATTATGATGGACCTTCAATTCCTATTCCCTCTCCGGTGAGGGAAATGGAACGAGAAACCAGCAACTTACCTGATCTTCACATTTATCAAAAACAAAAACCAGAGACCATAACGGAAGTGGTGGAAATTCCTAGCTCTCAGAGCCCACCACTTGTCCCACCTCCAGATTTTGTTCCTTGTGTCGGTTGTGGTGAGCCGCTTTTCGGTTTTCCATGTCGTTGGTGTACATGTGAACAATGTGGTAATGATATTCGAGATGGGAGTTGTTTGTTTTTTGGATCAAGTAATTCATTTGCTTATGATCCTAATCAAAGCTTATTCAACGACTCCTCAAATTTTTCCAACTACCCATCACATTCATACGAGCAAGAATCATATTATCCAAATCTCAATGATGCTTCGTATCAAAATACACCAAACCAGACTCAACAGTTTAACTGTTGTGAGTATTGTGGTGGTTCACACTACAGTTCTGATTGTCAAACTAGGAATCAGTTTGTCTATGAACAGGTTCCTAATAACAATTATGACTTAAACACATACGACTCACAACCACATCAGTTCAACTGTTGTGAGTACTGTGGAGGTCCACACTTTAGCTCTGATTGTCAAACAAGGAATCCATTTCCTTGTAACAATTACGACTATTCGTTTCAAGACCCACCTCCACAGTGCCAAATAATTCAGGCAACTCCTCATATCCAGCAAGACCCTTATATAGAGGTTCTTGAGAAAATTAAAGACATTAAGGAGGAGTTGGCTAATATGTCGTCTCACAATGCACCAAGTTCTTCTTGTGTATATTGTGGGGGTCCTCATAATGATGATCAATGTCAACCTTCCGGTTTTGACACATCCACAACCCCACAGTCTCCACTCAATCCATATTCTCGTGATAAATCTATCGCGGAATTACTTGCTGAAGAACATGCTGCTAGAGACGAAAGAAGCATGGAAGAATTACTAGTCTTAGAACACGCAGCTATAACACGTACCAAATTTCAAAATGCTGCTCTTCTCGATGAAGATGATGAAAGTGATGATACCTCATCAAGTTCATCAGTTGAGACTCCTTCCATGGATATACAGGGAGAAAAGAATATAACTGAATCACCAGCAGTAGAAATAATGGAACTTGTAGAATCCATTACTGCTAGTCCTTCTCAGCTCCCTGAGTCTGCTGTTATCACACCCGAGGTTCCCACTCACTCTATGAACATGGGGGACGAGCATCTTGACACAATTCCTGCAAAGGAATCTGACGAATTCATAAAGTCTAGTGTTGAGAACCTTGTCTCAATTCCAAGTGAGTCACATGGAATTCTTGATCATATGTGTGACATCCCTCCCCCTCTTGTCTTTCCAATTGATCATATTGAGATGTTCTCTGATTCTGATGAGAACTATTCTTTATCTTGTGGAGACATAAGTTATGTGGGGGAATTACCTTTTGAGCTTGTCAACTCAGAAGAAGAGAATGATGAAGAAATACACCAAGACGAAGCTCTTCGTCTTACATTATTAAATGCTAATCTTCTCATTTCTAGAATCGAGGCTTTTAATGAAGAGCCTATTTCATCTCATATCCCCGTCAAGGATAGTGAAATTTTGATCAATGATTCTATTCCGGAATTGCAAACGTTTCATTTTGATCAAACGGAAGAGAAGATAAGTGGTATCACCACTTCTCATTCTTATAATTCTCTTCCCGTTTATGAATCATTTACTTTTGAGGAGTTCCCCAATGAACTCACTCAAATCAATCCCGAATACGAATCATTCACCTTTGAGGAGTTCTCCTGTGAACTCACTAATATCATATCTCCACCGGAGTATGATAGTTTCTATTTTGATCTAGACATACCCATAATATGTCTTGATCAAACGAGCTTAAAAGAGGAGATTCATGAAACAATGAATTCTCCTATTGAAGATGAGGAGTTAGTTATGATTTTCATCATGACTTTCTTTCTTTTCTTCATATATTCTGTCCCCTATCCTGTTCTTCACTCTTTCGGGAGTGAAGACATTATCTTTGATCCCGGCATTCTCATTTATAAATTATGAGCCGGGTACTTATCTCATCGGTGTGGAACTTTCACGTGCTTCAAATGTTTATCCAAATATCTTGAATGAAAATCCGATGCAGATTGTCTTTTCCACATCATGCTTCCCCATGGACAAATGAATTCGGGGTCGAGTCAAGTTAGCGACTCGGTAATCAAAAACAGTAGCATGTATATAGGGTTTTCACCCGTGTACCACCCTAGTGTGGGGGAGATACCCCACATGTTATATATTTATATCAAAAAAAAAAAAATGTGTGTACATAAACTTAAATAAAGGCTATGGAATATTTTCTTCTTACGTTCTAAGTGTTGGTTTAACACCCGGTACTTTGAATATTGAGGACAATATTCAGTTCTAAGTGTGGGGGGAGATTCGTTATTCTAACGAATTTAAACACATGTTCCATTAAGAACCCCCATTTTAGCCCAAATTTTAAAATTTTTTCTCACTTAGAACGCAATAAATGGTTATCAGTCCGCCATGTCTAACCCACATAAGGATTGGCTAATCCAGGAGCAAACGGTTCTTGGTAAAGATAACTCAAACCCGTTTATGGCTTGCAATTTGCCCAAAATTGTATGGTTCCTCAACTCCCCATCATCCTCAAAAGATAATGAGTTGGCTAGCCCGCAAGATTATGGCTTGTGGTAAAGGCAGTGGAAAAACCATAATTGGTAATCAGCTCACCAAGATGTTAACTATTCCATCAAGAGTTGGCTAGTCCAGAAGCAAACGGCTTTTGGTAAAGACTAATCAAATCCGTTGACAGCTGGTGATTTGCTCAAAATCACACGGTTATCAGGTGTGCCACAGTTCTTACACCTGGCTACTCCAGAAGTGATGGCTTTTGGTAAAGAGTTTTTCAAATCCATTAAGTTTTTCTCAAAAGATTGCTAGGGACTAGCAATAGTTTAGTGTGGGGAATTGATGAGTGTCTAAATACTCATCATTTTATACCAATCTGAGCTGCCAAAACATCCAAAAACACTCAAATATGCATCAAAATACTTAAAATATCATAGAAGTGTGTTTTATATGTTTAAAATGCAAAATATGCAAAAACAGATGAAAAACGTATAAAATTTGCATAATTGGCAGTTTCAGTCCCTCAAGTTTCAAAAGTTGTCAAAACTAGTCCCTGGTTATTCTAAAAACATGAAAAAGTCATCAAAGGTCCTTTTTAATCACAAAGTTACATATTTAGTCCTTTGGTGCAAAGTTTCACAAAATTACAAGTTTAGTCCCTATACTTTGCAAATTGACATAAATGGTCCCTGGGATGTTAAAAACTTTGAGAAAATCAATTTTGGTCCTTGTACTAATAATCTTTTGCAGGAATGGTCCTTGGTGTGAAGTTTGGTGAAATTACATAATTGGTCCCTCAAGTTTGGCAGTTTGTCAGTTTTAGTCCCCGGGTATTTAAAAAATGAAAATTATCAAAAATACCCTTGTACTATTCACATGTGACAATTTAGACCCTCATGATAAACTTTGGAAAATTACACAACAGCCCCTCAACTTTCACGAAATTACAATTTTGGTCCTTGTGTAATTCCTACAACCAAACGGATCCTTATTATTACTATAAACCAAATCCAAACCCAACACCTAATCCAGCCCACCCTTCTATTCCCTTGGCCCAAAGTTTCCCAGCCCAGTCCACCTTAATAATAAAACGGGGTCAACCCCCTTATTTGACCAAAACCACCCAGCCTCCTTTTCCCTCCCAAACCACCTCACCACCACTGCTCCACCATACCACCCTCCACCTATCTGGTTTCACCCCCAACTTGCTCCCCACTCATCCTACCTTATCCCACCACCTCACACAACACCCCAAACCCCATTTATGGCCTTGATATCATCTCCACGCAATACACAGTTGCCCCCATGACTTTGGCGCCAAAAAGTTATTTAAACGGTGTGGATTACTCAGACCAATCCAACGGCTGGGGATTGGTGAGAAATGACCCAGTGGGTCCCACAAACTCAGAAAGTGGCTACAAAAGGGAAATGAAGCAGAAGAGTAAAATTATTAGATTAGTTAGTTTAGTTCTAGTGTCGTGTAATTTAATTTCAGTCTCTTAGTGTAATCCTAAGCTTTTAAGCAAGCAATTACAGTGTTTTAGTGTAACCTTAAACTTTTGTAATCATCAATTTAAAGTTTCCGTGTGTATCTTAGTCTATGCAATTTTTACTTATCTCAAGAATCTCAAAAAGTTGACTGTTGTTGTTAGTTGTTGTTAAGGCTGTTCATAAGCTTATATAAGCTCTGACAAAGCCTTATTAAGTCTTAGAAAACCTTGATTATCTGTTTATCTCATTAAAGAAAAATACTAAAAAATATAGAGAAAAATAGTTGGTAAATTGAAAATCAATAGTGAAGATATAGGAAGCAAGGAATCATGGTTGAGTTTGTTATTTCATGGTAATAGAGACTTGTGGAAGTCAGTAGGGTGTGATTTGGTTCACTTGTTCACTGGTTCACTCAGACCTCAGCCTTGAACCATTTGTAAGCCAAAATCTTGATTCTTTATATTATTGATATTGTTGTTATTAGTAATAATTTAGTGTCATTTAACTTAATCTGGTATATTTAACTTGTTGCAATCATAAAATCAGTGGAGTTAGTGTTAAAATATAATAGTTATAGTATTAGATGGCAGATAAAGGGGTGTTTGGATAGGTTGGTTCAGCTGAGCTTTGGAGCTTTTCTGTGCTCATAACCTTTTGAGACTTCTTTCTTAGGTTCATAAGATCACAATCAAACTGTTTCATTAGTAGTTTTAAAAGCAAAAAGACAAAATTATTTCTAACCTTCATTTGTAGTTAACTGTGGAACAGTTAGTGTCCAAGATCATTCACATCATTTCATAAATTGTAAATTTAACTTAATTCAGTCTCTAGGAGTCATATTATAGCTTAGTTAATCAGTAGGCTTAATTAGAAATTCACCAAAGTCAAACTGCAAGTGTTACTAAAAAAAGTCAAAAATTGAGTAAATTTTCATGATTTATATGTTTGGATTGGGGCTTTGAAATTTGTTCCTAGTTAAAGTCTAACAGCTCACCTTTGTAATCCCACATAGTTTATATTTTTGAGAATTTTCTTGTGTAAGTTACACTAGCCCAAAGTAGGTTGCAGGGCTGCAAAGTCCCCTGTGCACCAGATACACAGCCATCACCACCACTTTGGTGGTGATTTGTGGCCACCTCAGTGGGCCCCACCTGTCAAACTTAGCATCTTTCAACCCCCCTCCTAGTAGGCTCTTAGGATTGACCACTTGTTTGACCTAGTAACCACTGGACCCCACCTGGAATAAGCCCAAAAGTTTGTCCCTATTCTGTGTTGCTTTTGAGTTTTTGGAATAGCTTAATCTGGCTTATCAGCTTATCTACTGAGCTTATTTGGCAATTTTTAGCTTTGACAAGTCCAAAATACTTATTAGAACCAGATTCATCCATAGTGGGTCCCACATAAGCTCATTTGAGCTTATTTTCCACTTCAGTCAACCAAAGTCAACTGTGGAGGTAATAAGCCCCCACAGTGCTTATTAGTAGCTTATAAAAATATTGTTTTTACAAAAGTTAGTTATATTTAGATATAAAATAGATTTGTAAAAGAAAATTCAAGAAAAACCAATATAAAAATAAGTGATAGTTTCTATTTAATTTAATTTAATTTTAATTTTCTTTTTTAGATTTTTATTAAGTAAGTTGTGTTTTTATATTTTTATTAAATTACTTTTATATTAAAGTATTTTTAATAATTTTCTCAGATTTTTATTTTGTAATTTAGTATTTATTATAATTAATAATAGTTTTATTAATAATTAATCAATAAATAAGTTATAAATAGCATAATTAATTTTTATAAAGCAACACCTAGTTTTTATATTTTTTATAGCTTTTATAAGTCATAAAATAGTTTTATAAATTTTTTCATAATTTTCTAAGTCATTTTAGTATTATTTGTAATTTAAATTAATTTAAATAGTTTAATTAAGATAAATAGTTTTTAATTAATAAAAAGCTTATAAAAAGACAAAAATATTTATTTTTATTTTTTATACTTTCTTCAAGTTCTAATTTAAGTTTAGAAATTATTTTTGTAAGTTTTTAGTTTAATTTGTAGTGTTTATTATTTTTAGTTTTAATTAAATAGTTAAATAGTTTTTAATTAAATAATTAATAATAAAATAATCTAAAAAATAATTTTCTTTTTAATTTAATTTTCTTTTAAGTTTAAGTTTATAGAATTTTCATTTTTAACCCCTGTAGTTTATTTTTCTTTAAACTCACCTTTTTCTCAGCACGCAGTCGCGTCTGATTTTAATTTGGTGTACGTTTATACGTTTTAGATACCTAGGTTTCACGTAATCGTTAAAATAGTTTATTTAAGTTATTTTGAGTTATAAAACCCTAGTGTAATCACTCACACACTTTTATACCTTTCCTGTTCACATTCACTGATCACAGATTCGTTTTTAATACCATCACAACCTCGTTGGGACATTACGATCCGGGGAAACACTGTATTCCACGGAAGCATTTGCCTCAGCTGTTTGACTATTATAATTGACCATTCACAAGTGGTTGACCAATAATTATCTGACCGTTTGAGGCGAATTACGTAATTAAAGGGGGGAATAAAAAGGATTATTACGATGAAATGAGAAAATGTTGTTTGTTTATATTTATGTAATGTAATAATTCATTACAAGGAATGAATCATTACACCAAAACAATTCCTTAGGGGTTCCCTACTTTTTTTTCATTACATCCCGTAATGAAATCAAAATTACATAAAACTCCACTATTAACTAACCATATTAATGAAACTTTTCAGCAATAATGGTCATTTTAGTCTTTTTATTATGATTCCACTACGTCTTATCAAACAAACCAAACATGATTAATAATGGTAATGACTCATTACATTACACCACTTATTCCATTACATGGTCATTCCATTTATTTAATTTTTTATTTCGTCCTACCAAACGAACCCTATCTTTTAGAGGATTGAAACCTAGTCAAGTTAGGCGACTCATCCATACGTCAATCTTTTTTAATTAATAAAATGTTTACAATACGGGAAAATAAACTTCGTATAACAAGTTTCAACATAGATCACCTAAAACGGTGTCGTCATTGGTTTTTTTGAAGCAAAAAAATCAATTACCTTGTCATAGTTGTCATTTGCTAAAAAAAACTACTTTCAAGTTTCAATACTCACAATTGTTAACTCGTTTAGCCTCTTTGACTCATTGTATTTGGCAAATGAGACTTCAATAGCTTTAATTTTGAAAAAAAAAATAAAATAAAAAATGAGGATGCTAACGTGACCTGTATGTTAAAAAAGTCTTGTATACAAGTAAAACATTCGAAGAGATATCCATCTTCTTCATAAACTCCATGATTTGAATGGATGTCCAAGGTCTTTCACCCTCGTATGCTCCATTAGTTGACATGTCTTGGAAAATTTATAACTTAATAAACAAGTCATTCATCGATATCACAATCTTTTTCATTTGTCAAAGTAGATTCAACAACATTCTTTCAAGTTGATATCATCTAAATAAGCTATCTTTGACGCGTTAAACATAAAACTAAAAATAGATTCACAGTATTTCATATGTTCAAATCTATTATTTAACAAGGTAAGAGTCATATCAACTAAAGCAAGTCAGGTCTAAATTGTTCTTTACTAAATCGTTGTTCTCTATCAATATTTGAAATTTCAACAAAATGTTTTTCCTGTGAGAAACATGTTTGCAATAAATTCAGGTTCAATTCTAATGGTTTTTGAAATTTTGTTCAGGTTAAGAAATATCATTTTCAAACCCATTATTCGTATAAATTTCAAAATAAGTAATCAATTATTCCAAATCTTTTACTGCAACATCAACAAGCATATCATTAAAGTGTAACTTCTTATTAACTACTAGTAAATTATTATAAATAAAATATCACACTAAATTACCAATCCTAGAACAAATTTAAAGAAAATTCACTATTTACCAATGATATAGCGTCTTTACATACTTTCGCTATCACTTACTTTAGAGCATGGGTATGATAGCGTCAAAGGTGGGGTCATTCATATGTAAACACCAAATGACTTGAGCCATTTCAGTGCCACCATATCTCTCCCCCCCCCCTTCCATGCCATTTTCCAAGCCATTTAACTGGCGTACGCCAATTGTTCAATGTTTTTTTGTTGAGTTTGTCTTTTAATTGAGTATGACACGTCATAAAAGGGGTGAAATTGCTTGAGTCAGTGAGTGAGTATTTTGATGTGTGAATTTGTGGGAATGTTGAGGTGACAAAACGGCTTGAGTCATGATACCTGATGTTCTTAGCTAACTCTTTTTTTTTTTTTTTTTTTTTTTTTTTTTTTTTTTAGTACTTTCTCAACTAAACCTGATGTATCTTTTACAACCAAAAACTCTAAAAGAAAAGAAAAGAAAAAAAGAGACTCTTATCCTTTTATAGGAGAACTCGATACATCTGACACATTTGACAATTAAACTCATTTGTTCTTGACGAGTTACATCGACAGTGCAATCGAGAATCCTAACATTTCAATTAACTCATTTTGAATTTTAGGACTTAGACAATGATAGTATTTTTTATTAATTATTATTATTATTATTATTATTATTATTATTACAAAAATCTTCTTTCATGACAAGATCAAGCTCAAAAATCATTTGTAGACCTAAAAGTTTCGTTAGCCTTTTTCAAAAGTTTTGTTATTTGTTCCACATGATGGCGTGTTATATTCTACAAAACATTTCACAACATCAACTATTCTAAAACTTCCTTCCAATGCATAATGCATGGTATCTTTTTTTTACTCCGTATAAGTTATTATTGTAACTCTTTATCCATTGTTTGATTCGTATTTAACATCACTTGCAACTCAGACCAAGTTCTAAAATTAGTCACATGCTCATAATTACTTTCAAGAAATTTACTGTATTACGAAGATGTTACTAATCATGTATTCCTTCACTTGTTTCTAATCATTTTTTTTTTATAATTTGTTGAGGCAACATGATCAAGATCTCTTCTTGTTTTAATGATAACAAATAAACCATCGAAACGTATAAAATAACAAACGTTAGCTCAAAATCGCCGGAGCCAATGTCTGCTCCTGGCGCGCTGCCCGCGCGTCAACGCGCGGGTGACGCTCCAGGACACTGTATGGTTCCGGGCGAATTTTGAAAGTCGGCTTTCCCCTTACCCGACAAATGTGGATCTTTCAATACAGGTATGAATATGTTATGTGCTTAATTGAGAACACTCGAAACGAGTTTTGAGACTTGAGAGATCCTACTTTGAAGTACCCATTTACGAGAAAACGCCAACTCATGTTTTTTAACTATCGCCTCTAGCCAAGGCTTTTCTAAACTTAGGGAGATTGTATATTTCACGTGACATCGTGTTGAAGCATCCATATGCTCATATTACGTGCTTATGTCTTCTCTAATTACGTAACGGGTTTACTCCCTTAATGGTCAAACTAAGTCAAAAGTCACTTTGCGTAAACGCATCCTTTCTATGCTTTACATCAAGGCAAAGCACTTAACTTGTTTGAACCAAGGTATTAGTTGAGAACGTCAAGTCGTGGAAAGTCACGAGATATGAACCTATGGATTATCGACGTTGTGTTACTTGAACTAATAAGTAACTTATGATTTTCTCAACTTATAATCTTAATTGTCTAAATCTTTTCTTTTTAATGACAATTAGATTATGTCTTAATCTTCTCTTAATCTTATCTATACTATTTATAAAGAGAAAATGGTCAAAAAGTCAAGAAGTGAAAAGTGAAAAAACTGAAATTAAGGTATTGACTAAATTACCCTTTGTTAATCTATATTTGGCAACTTAAAAACTATCTTAAAAAACTAAACTATCTTTGGAAACAGTATATATTTTTTTAATCTTTTAATAAAACAAAATATGAAGAACATAAATGGTAAATAGAAAAAATAATAATAATATATGTCTCAGTCGTCTGTTTCTGCTCCTCGCCAAACTCTATTAAAAGTCACATTATATTTATATTGGTATGCTCTTCATAATGTCTTTAATTAAATTGTGGTTGGGTTTTAGTTAAAAGCAATGATATATATATATATATATATATATATATATATATATATATATATATATATATATATATATATATATATATATATATATATATATATATATATATATATATATATATATAACAGAAGTCATGAAATCTTTTGCTCGTAGCCACATATTGTATATTCTGGAACTTCATGATATGATGCAAGTTGTAGTAATTAATTCTCATTGTCATCATTGATTAATTTTGTGTTAGAATGAACATTTGATTTATTGATACTTGTGAAGCTTTATGAAATGAAATTGAAGCTCAAGATGATTCACGAAATGCGTAGAGATCATATATCCACGATTTTCAAGTACCCCTAATTTTTATATTGAGGGGATAGATATGTTTAAGTAGGGGTGTAATCGAGTCAAGCCGAGCTCGAGCTTGACAGGGCTTGAGCTTGGCTTGAAATGTATAAGGTGGGCTTGAGCTTGGCTTGATAGCTTGACAAGCTTTAATCAACCAGGCTTGAGCTCGGCTCGTGTAAGGCTCGAGTAGGCTTGAGCTCGGCTCGAAAAGCTTGAATTTACATATAAACATTAAATTTTATTGCCAAACTCTTCAATAAATTCAAAAAAACTATGCGATGAACTTGAGAGGAAAGAATTTTTGCAAAACATTTAGGAGAATCAGGGTTTAAATGGTCCTCCTACAAGTATTTAATTATTATACTAATGTTCACGTTAGTTTTAAGTTGTTTATTTAAATATGTATACTAAAAATATATATGTTCTTGAAAGCTTGAAAAGCTTGATAAAAGCTCGAGCTCGAGCTATTAAAAGCTTGAGCTCGGCTCGTTATGTATTTCGAGCTTGTTTATTAGGCTCGAGCTCGGGCTTGAGCTCGATAAAAGCTCGACTCGATCGAGTCAAGCTCAAGCTCGAGCTGCTTGATAAAAGCTTGGATTGATTGCACCCCTATGTTTAAGGTTGACAATTGAATGGTGTCACGTTTCATTTTCAAAGAATGCATCTGTGACTACGTAAAAGGTAAACATGTTATTTAGTCACAAAGAATGCAATAAGGAAGACTGAGAAAAAAAGGAGTTTAAATTCAAAAATAAAAAAAAAACAATATAAAGAAATACCATAGAATTGCATTTTTTTTACACTTCACCTTCAACCATTTAATTATATTAGATGCAATTTTTTTTACTGTTTATGTATTAGTTTTGACATTAATACTATAGAATTGTAGGCTGGTTTGAATGTGTGAAGCGGCCTGAAGCTGACAATAAAATGAACTTAAGTATTTTTTTTTTTTTTTTTTATCATGAGAGGTTAACTAAATTTAGTAATCTATATCTATATTATCTATATTATTTATAAAGCATTTACATCATTTTCTTTAAGAAAAATCACCTTTTCTTGAAAGTGAAAAAGTGAAAACTAAAAATGCAAGGCTAGACACAAAAACTATTGAAGGAAACAATGTTGTATCCCAATGTGTTAATACAAACTTCTAAATGAAATTTCAAATAAATTCCATAATCTGTATGATTAAAAAGCATTTATATGTACAAAAAATTAAGTAATACTTGATTAGTTTATTTAAATAAAAAATATTACTATTTTCCTTAGATGATAGTTGGTCACTTTATTTTTAATTTACGGACATATCTTGGGTTACGCACATGTTATATAAAAAGAGATATATGCATATTGGAGGTTTCGAAAATAACTAGACGAATACCCATGCAAAACAACGGGATTTTCTAACGGCAAACAACTATAGTTGCACAAAACGTTATACAAAACACTTAATCAAAGTATCACTATAACTATCTGCCGCTATAAATCCCGTTGCTATGCACGGGTACTCATCTAGTTTCTACAAAAGACAAATCCAATCATATCAAATCATATCCAAATCAAATATTCTCTTACACAATCTCTTACACTCTTACATATTCCCTTACACACTACATCTCAACCATCCATTCCCTTACAACACATCTTAACCCTCCACATTTTCAACACATGGGAATTGTTTGAATTCCAAAGAGGCTCCATCTAATCCAAGCCATCCAATTCAAACTAAACACATCTCAACCATCCATCCAATCTCTTCTCTATACCATCACATGTGTTTAATCCAAGCCATCCATTTCAAACCAAAACCATCTCAACCATTGATTTTCCCTTTCCCCCTAAGCAAAGCATATTCCTTTGGAATATCCTTTCTTAATCCAAACACAAGGCATCTTTGATCCTAGCCATCCAATTCAAACCATCTCATCTCATTCTTCCCCCCAAGCATTTGAATATACCTTGGCATATTCTTTCTCTCTTTTCTATGCCATGTGAGGAATAACACTTCAACCCCTTCCAAATTACCCTATCTACACTTTATACCCTTGGTAATTTGTTTTCTCATAAACACTTCACAAAACATTTTCCAAATTGGCTATTTGAGTTGGTAAACCTTAGATTGATTAATGTTAAGGTTTAGTGTGAAGTACAATTGGGGGTTTAGCAAGGTTAGATATTTATAAAGCCAACACCCAAAGCTTTGGGAAAATTTTCCCAGGGTGTCTGGCGCGCCACCCACGCGTCAATGCGTGGGCAGCGCGCCGGCCTCGGTAAAATTTTCCCAAGTTGGGTTCTTGGCCTATAAATACCACCCTTGCCTCTTGTATTCCTCACCCCTTGCCATTATTCTTTCTCTCTAGATTCTTTCTTTCTAAACACTCTCAAATCTCTCTATCTCTAATCTTGTGTTCTTGATTTTCATACTAACATCTTTGAAAGAATACATATCTTTGCAAGGGAAGAATCACAAGAACCTAATCCACTCTTGTGATTGTGTCGAGGGTCTTTTTATCTATACCCTTTCTACTAGAATCGAGTCTCTAGGTTAGGTTAGGGCTTGATTATACAAACATTCATTCATTCAATTGTTTGTAAGGGAAGTCTTGTGTTTTGGTGACCAAGCCTAGATCATTGGGGATCTAGTTGGGGTTTGATACTTCCGGTGGGAAGTCTTGGTAGTGATCTTTGTGATCCTTAGGAGAAGTCGAATCGTGAGATTCTTTTGGGTGGTTTCCGAGGGCGGAATACCGTTGGGGAGTAACTCCTTCTTTGTGAGCATCAATATTGGTGGAGTGAATTGTAACGGTTTGTAGTCCACCGAAAGGATTATACTAGTGAATAGTATCGGAGTCGCGGATTCGAAACTGGACGTACGGATGGTATAAACCCCCCATCCCGAACCAGTATATATCGTTGTGTTCTTACTTGCTTTATATACTTTGGTTGTGGTAGTGGTTGTTGGATTATTGTACAACCACTTGGTGTTCTCTTTGGCTTAAAGTTTTTAAACATCTAAGAAGCCAAAGAAACCGTATTCACCCCCCCTCTACGGTTCTACAATTGGTATCAGAGCAGAATACTCAAGTTTTTGAGTGTTAAAACATTTCCGAGAAGTCGTTTTAAATCAAAAACTTCTTTTCAAAAAATCTAAAATACTAACAAAGATCTTTGGTTAAGTTGAGTATAGATCCATGGCTCAAGAGAACCATGTGCTCTTTGGGGTGAATACATTTGATTATGAAGATCTATGAATGGAGAACTCAATGATTGGATTTGAAGACACTTGGAGTTATAGCAATGACGAAGATAACAAAGAAAGGAATGAATCTTGCTTCATGGCTTTAGGGTCTCCAAAGGTACATCTAGATCCCTTTAGTTCAAACAAAACATTAGATGCTAGTGAATTAGAAAAAGATAATCTTGAACTAATAAGAATTAATAATGATTGGATCAAACAAATAAAAGCTATACTTCGAGAGAAACGCATTTTACAACAAGAAACTAATAAACTAACTAGTAGAGCAAATGAGCTTGAACTTGAAATTAAGAATATCAAAGCCAAAGAGGTGGTTGAACCATGCTTAAGTTGTGAAAAACTTACACATGTGGTTGACTCTTTAAACAATGATGCGTCTAAACTTCAAGACGAAGCTATGAGTTTTTCAAAGTTTAAGAAAAGTAGCATAGACATAGAAAATAAAGTGTCATATCAAGATAAGGAAGATCTTGAAAAACTTGAAAGCTTAGAGAAATCAAAAATAGACACTAAAGTAAATAAAAATTTGCCTTGTTCTAATTCTATACCTAGAATACCTCAAACACATGTTTCTAATTCATATGGTATTCAAGTACCAATTTTAAGTGTTAATGAGATGAAACAATTTTACAAACCCATCACTCATAGTAGGTATGATACATTCAAAACACATAAGACTTATTCAAAAAACAAGTATCATAGTCAACACTTTCCTCAAAAGAAAAGGGGTTTTAATAGGAAAGAGAAATTTTACCCAAACAAAAGACCTCTAAGACCAAATAATTCTAAGCTCTCTTCTCAAGACATTCCTTGGAAAATATTCTCCGAATTTGGACTTAAGATACTTTGTAACTTACTCGAAGATCCAAGAATGTATAACATGAAAGTGTTCTATGCTAACCTCAATGGACCCATAAGAAAATGGGGACCAAGAGTTTGAGTTTCATGTTTGTTTTATAGGTATACCAAGAAGACATGTGTATGACAAACAATGCTTGTGAACTACACACTGAAAAGGCTTTTAAACCCCCCATTGGCGTTATTGGTGATGTTTCTACACTTTAGCATAAAAGATTAGGACATGCTAGCATGACGGTAATTCTTAAGTTAAATTCTAAAGCATTAGTTAGAAATTTACCTGAGCTAGATTATGCTTATCATTCTTGCAATGCATGTAAATTAGGAAGTCAAGTCCATGCAAGTCAAAAATTTAATAATGATAACATCTCTAGTATAAGGGTCTTCGAATTAGTTCACTTAGGCTTATTCGGTCCATCAACCATTCAAAGCTATGAAGGAAACCTTTATACTTTGGTGGTTGTTGATGACTTCTCAAGGTATACATGGATAGAATTTTTGAAATCTAAAAATGAAGTTTTCGAAAAGTTCAAGAACTTAGGAAAGAGCCCTACAAAATCTACATGGTTGTTGCATTACATCTATTCGAACGAGTCTCGGTGGGAACTTTTATAAAAATGTGCAATTTGGAGATTTTTGCGATAAAAATGGAATCTTGCATAATTTCCGATCTTCTGACACTTCTCAAACTAATGGGATTGTTGAAAGAAAGATTTGGCGCTTGCAAGAAATGTGTTGTATTATGCTTAATGAACAATCTATCTCACAAAAGTTTTGGTGTCACGCTATAGAAACCGCATCCTTCATTTTGAATAGGACATCAATCACTAAAACAAGAAATAAAACATCTTATGAGATTCTTAGGAGGAAAAGGCCATCATTAGGATATTTTAAAATCTTTGGTTGTAAATGCATAATATCTAAAACACATAATGCAATCTTCCTAGGATATTCACATACATCAAAGGCGTATAAAGTTTATAATAAAGAGACCTCTAAAATCATTGAGACACTTGATGTAAGTTTTGACGAAGAAACATGCTTACCATTAGAAGATAAACTAGGAGAGAATATTGATCAAAGTCAAAATTTTAATCACACTAATCTAGTTGAAATAATAGATCATTACAATGAAAATGATTTAGAGAATGATCTTATAGCCCAAGCTCAAAACAATACATTTGCATTCATATCGACTATAGAGCCAAAATGTTTTGAGGAAGCTATTAGGAACGAAAATTGGTTCATGGCAATGCATATTGAGATAGATCAACTCATACGTAACGATGTTTGGGAATTAGTTCCATAACCTAATGCTTGCACCCCTTTAGAATTAAAATGGGCTTTCAGTAACACCTTGCATGAAAATGGAACAATTTGTGAAAATCAAGCTAAATTAGTAATAAATGATCTTGATCAAGTTGAAAACCCCGTTAATCAAATTTTTGCCCCGGTTGCACAAATAGAGTCCTTGCGCATTCTTCTTGCATATGCATGTAGTACCATGATTAAACTTAAACAAATGGATGTCAAAAATGCTTTTAATAAAGTAATCAATAGTGAAATATATGTTTCCCAACCACCGGGATTTATTAACTTTCAAAAACCTAATCATGTTTTTAAAATGAAGAAAGTCTTGCATGGACTTGATCTAGAAAATCATTTATGGCGTAGAACCGTAGAGGGGGGTGAATACGGTTTCTTCGGCTTTTTGGATGTTTAAAAACTTTAAGCCAAAGAGAACACCAAGTGGTTGTACAATAATCCAACAACCACTAACACAACCAAAGTATATAAAGCAAGTAAAGAACACAACCATATATACTGGTTCGGGATGGGGAGTTTATACCATCCGTACGTCCAGTTGCGAATCCGCGACTCCGATACTATTCACTAGTATAATCCTTTCGGTGGACTACAAACCGTTACAATTCACTCCACCGATATTCACCAATATCGATGCTCACAAAGAAGGAGTTACTCCCACGGTATTCCGCCCTCGGAAACCACCCAAAAGAATCTCGCGATTCGACTTCACCTAAGGATCACAAAGATCACTACCAAGACTTCCCACCGGAAGTATCAAACCCCAACTAGATCCCCAATGATCTAGGCTTGGTCACCAAGACACAAGACTTCCCTTACAAACAATTGAATGAATGATTAAGTGTTTGTTTAATCAAGCCCTAACCTAACCTAGAGACTCGATTCTAGTAGAAAGGGTATAGATAAGAAGACCCTCGACACAATCACAAGAGTGGATTAGGTTCTTGTGATTCTTCCCTTGAAAGTAGATGTGTTCTTCCAAAGATGTTAATGTGAAAATCAAGAACACAAGATTAGAGATAGAGGGATAGAAAGATTTGAGAGTGTTTAGAAAGAAAGAATCTAGAGAGAAAGAATAATGGCAAAGGGTGAGGAATACAAGAGGCAAGGGTGATATTTATAGGCCAAGAACCCAAACTTGGGAAAATTTACCGAGGCCGGTGCGTCAACGCGCGGGCAGCGCACCAAGCGTCTGTAAGAATTTCCCAAGTGTTGGGTGTTTGGATCTTATAAATACCTATCCTTGCTAAACCCCCAATTGTACTTCACACTAAACCTTAACATTAATCATTCTAAGATTTACCAACTCAAATAGCCAAGTTGGAAATCATTTGTGAAGTGTTTAAAGAGAAACCAAATTACCAAGGGTATAAAGTGTAGATAGGGTAATTTGGAAGGGGTAGAACTGTATCTCCTCACATGGCATAGAAAAGAGAGAAAGAATATGCCAAGGAATATTCCAATGATTGGGGGGGAAGAATGAGATGGAGGGTTGAGATGAAATGGTTTGAATTGGATGGCTAGGATCAAAGGGAGCCTCCTATGGTTTTCAAATAATTTGGAATGTGTTGAATGTGGTTGGTTGAGATGTGATGATTTGAAATAGATGGCTAGGATCAAAGGTGCCTTGTGTTTGGATTAAGAAGGGATATTCCAAAGGAATATGCTTTGCTTTGGGGGAAAGGAGAGATCAATGGTTGAGATGGTTTTGGTTTGAAATGGATGGTGAGGATCCAACACATGTGATTGAATGGAGAGGAAGAAAGAATATGCTAATGGAATATTCCAAATCATGGGGGGAAGAAATAAGATGGATGGTTAAGATGTGTTTGGTTTGAATTGGATGGCTTGGATTAGATGGAGCCTCTTTGGAATTCAAACAATTCCCATGTGTTAAAAATGAAGGGATGAGATGTGTTGTAAGGGAATGAATGGTTGAGATGTAGTGTGTAAGGGAATATGTAAGAGTGTAAGAGATTGTGTAAGAGAATATTTGATTTGGATATGATTGGATTTGTCTTTAGCAGATATGAGATTAAGAGAAGATTAAGACATAACCTAATTGTCATTAAGAAGAAAAGGTTTAGACAATTAAGATTATAAGTTGAGAAAATCATAGGTTACTTATAAGTTCAAGTAACACAACGTCGAGAATCCATAGTTTCATATCTCGTGACTTTCCACGACTCGACGTTCTAAACTAATACCTTGGTTCAAACAAGTTAAGTGCTTTGCCTTGATGTAAAGCATAACCCAAGTGGGAAAGGATGCGTTTACGCAAAGTGACCTTTGACTTAGTTTGACCAATAAGGGAGTAAACCCGTTACGTAATTAGAGAGGACGTAAGCACGGGATATGAGCATATGGATGCTTCAACACGATGTCACGTGAAATATACAAGCTCCCTAAGTTTAGAAAAGCCTTGGCTTGAGGTGATAGTTAGAAAACATGAGTTGGCGTTTTCCCGTAAATGGGTGTTTTAAAAGTAGGATCTCTCAAGTCTCAAAACTCGTTTCGAGTGTTCTTAATTAAGCATATAACATATTCATACCTGTATTGAAAGATCCACATTTGTCGGGTAAGGGGAAAGCCGACTTTTAAAATTCGCCCGAAACCATACAGTGTCCTGGCGCGTCACCCGCGCGTTGACGCGCAGGCAGCGCGCCAGGAGCAGACATAGGCTCCGGCGATTTTGAGCTAACGTTTGTTATTTTATGTGTTTCGATGGTTTATTTGTCATCATTAAAACAAGAAGAGATCTTGATCATGTTGCCTCAACATATGGGATAATCGTTTAATATCTTTTCTTGTTGAAAGTAAATATGCAAGAGGCATGAAGAATAAGTCGTTATTCTTCAAGATAAAAGACAAGCATCAAATAGTCATTCAAATCTTTGAAGATGATATTGTCTTTGGATCTACATGCCAAGCATTGCATGACGAGTTCATTAAGCGTATGCATGAGAAATTTAACATGAATGTCTTAGTAGATCTTAAGTCCATACTTAACTTAAAAGTCATACAAAGTGACAATGGCACATTCATCTCAGAATCAAAATATTTAAGAGAGTCTCTTAGAAAATTTGATCTTGAAAATTTTAAGTCCATCAAAACGCCAATGGCAACCGATCTAAAACTCACCTTGGACAAGGAAGGAATTTCGATTGATAGCTCTAAATATCGATGTATGATAGGATGTCTACTACACCTAACCGCTAGTAGACCCGACATCATGTTTAGTGTATCTTTATGTGCACGATTTCAAGAAAACCCCAAGGAATCTCACATGAATGCCGTAGTACGGATATTTAGATACTTAAAGAGCACACCTTATCTAGGTGTTTTGTACCCAAAAGCCTCGGGCATTGAAATTAGTATTTACACCGACTCCGATCACGCCGGCGACTACGTTGATAGAAAAAGTACTAGTGGTTTATGCACCTTTGTAGGAGAATGTCTAACACAATGGTCTTGTCAAAAACAAACTGCTTTAGCAATATCCACTACCGAAGCCGAATATGTTGCAGCCGGGAGGGCTTGTCAACAAGCTTTGTGGATGAAGCAAATGTTTAGTGACTACAACGTCCATTTACAAGATGTTCTTGTATTGTGCGACAACAAAGGTGCTATTGATTTAAGTAAAAATCCCGTCCATCACTCTGGCATAAAACACATCGAAATCCGTCACCACATTCTACGTGATAATGTTCAAAAGGGAAATATTCTTTTAGAAACGGTTACCTCCGAAGACAACGTTGCCGATATTCTAACAAAACCTTTAAAACGCGAAACCTTTAACTATCTTAGATTAGGTCTCGGAATGATAGAACATCGGGAATAAAGTTGTTTATTCCGTCAAGTTGGTTTCAAAATTGAGTTGTACTCAATATTACAAATATACTTTGTAACACCCGAACCAACAAACAAAGAATTGTTCTTTGATAACTCATGATGTCCCAATATAAACAACATATTCTAACACATTCTTCCATCTTATCTCATCTTATCCTAAAAGCATAATCTTAATTGGTCACTCTCATTGGACCACATTGGATTTCATGGGCCCCCACTTCAATAACTTTAATTTACACATCAAACAAAATATCCTTCTTTTCTCCTCCTTGTTGCAGCCGACCACACATACACACACACTCATCTTCATCATACACTCTTCTTTCCTTGAAGATCTTGGTAAGTCTTGATCTCCATTGTTCCATTGTTATGTTTACTCTTGATATTGCTTATTATTTTGAGAGATACACACACACACACACACACACACACACACACACACACACACACACACACACACACACACACACACACACACACATATATATATATATATATATATACTTAGAGTATCATAGAAATTTTCCATTTGATTTGTCACATATGGGAAAATTGCTAGTTACAAGGGAAACTATGGCAAAATTTTCTAAGAATTTTTACAAACAATATTGAATTATGATTTTTCGGGTGAATTAATCAAAGGGGTTTTGTGTTTTTCGATTTATTAAGAGTCTATATGTAACTAATTTACTCTTTCTTTTCAAAGATTTTCAAAATCTTGAATTTTCGAGGGAAACCCAAAAATTTTTACGAGGTTAGCGCTCTGCCAACGCGTCGACGCGCGGGCAACGCGCCAGACATGCTGTGTTATTTTTGTTTCCATCTTTGATTTTACATATATGTAAACACACTATGTGTTATTTTGATAGGAACAATGGGTGAATGACGTGATACTAAGCAATTCATGAAAAAGGTCCGATGTGCTCGTGGTGTCAATGTCTACTAACCATTTGAAAACCGTGCCTATCATGAAGGTCGTTTTTGTAACCAAGACTTCATTCGAATGACGGGGCTTAGACAACCCTTTATTAATGCGGGTTGCTTGCCATTTGCTATTCTACCTCCCGCGATTTATCCTCGTCACATTCAAGAGTTCTATGCTCGCTATCAATTCAACGCCGCTGAACTCACTCTCAACTTCCATATGTATGGCCATAACTACACATGGTCTTTGGAAAAGCTTGGAAATGTCCTTGGAATCAACTCAAACGGGATCATGCTCTATACCGATTCAATGGAGACGAGAGAATTCAAGAAGTACCGTATCTATCACCCTTCCGAGGAGGGTAGGATCAATGCGGAAGAAGTACAAAACACCATCTTCAAGCCTCAATATCAATGTCATGACGAGGCCGATCTTCATTGGGCTCAATCAAACTTGCGTGACAAGCTCCATGCATGGGAATATGTTTTGACATCAAACGTGTTTGTGAAACTGGGAGCAAGAGGAAACGTCTCCATTGTTGTTGGGTATATGCTTTATTGCATTGAGTCCCAAACACCATTCAACTTTGCCTATTTCATGGCAAAAAGAATGGATAAGCTTGGTGGAAACAAGAGATTGATCCCCTATGCTCGTCTTCTCATCACATTGTTTGAGCACATCAAAGCTGAAAATCCCTTGCATGCTGAGGATTGGCCTGATTGTGAGGTGTTGGACCTATCATTTGCCAATTTCAACGCAAACAGTCTTGATTGAGCCGATGTTGACCTTGAGCTTCCTGCAAACACAACTTCCACATCTCAACAAGCTTCTATGGATCCAATTGGATGAATGGAATATATGGTTAATGAGATGTTTGATGAGCGTGCATGGAATGCTTCGGAAGATGTCATTAGTGAGGATGAAGTGGTTGATGATGTGGCCTCCTTACCAACCCACGAACGACTTGCTTACAAAACCTACCAAACATCAACGTCGTGAAAGCCGGTTGAAGTTCAGGGTTCTAAAGAATTTCATCACCCGTTGGGCCACCTACATCTCTTGCAAGGATCTTTGATGTGTTTGTGAAACTTGTGTTTGGTTGGTTATGATCTCTTAAGACATTGTTTTTATGTATTCCATCTAGGATCTCTATGGTTGTTGAATAATCGTTGTATGTGTGTTGCATGCTTGAAACTTTGTTATGTTCTATGTCTAATATTTATGTATTTGGATTAATCTATGCTTCTTCTTACATATCACATATATACATAATGTTGTGAACTAACCCATGTTGCAAGTTTCCAAATGGTCACCTAACCCACCTTGGAACTTTCACATGTGAGGATATCTTGTTTGTTGCATGTTGTGATTTCTATGCGTAGCTAGGCCACCGCAAAGGTGAGGCTCTTGACCCATGGATCCCCGCCTTGAAATAAGGGGGAGCAACGATCTAGGGGGAGCTATGTTTAAGGGGGAGCACATTCAGGTGCACATACAAGCTAGCTCATTTATCCCACAGGCCCAAGTTCGAAACCTGGCTTGATTGGAAGTCCCGCCTTTTTGATTTGACAAAAGGGGGACAAAGAAAGCAAAAGCGTGCAGACCATTCAAAAAATGTTAAAGGCTTCACCAAATTACAAGGCAAAGGTCAAGACGCAAGCTACACCAAAGGCGCTGATACGTGGGGATTGCAACCTCGCAACAGGTTTTACCTCTCAAGGGATCTCGAGAAGCTTACAACCCCCACCAGGCAGTGTACCTGATCGTTGTAGTATAGTATAGTGACAAGTACCGGGGGATTGATCGTTCAACTCAGGAATAGTGTCGCTAGGATTAGAAAGCCTACTAAACTAGGTCTAGAGGTGAGGGATGATTCTTTTTGTATTTTTATATTTTATGGAAAGCAATTAAAATCTCAGGTTTTGAAGGAGTGGGCGGAATTAGTTGCTAGTCAACTAACCCAATTAATCTAAAGATGCAATCAAAATAAAATAAAAGAAATGAAAATAAAACTATTATACTAATGTGGTGGAAACAATAATGAGGAAAGTTGTGTTTACTTAGATTTCATTACTCCCTAGATATCTTTTACAGGTTGATTAGCTTGTTACAATTGCATGGATGACGGGTCATATTCCTTAATACTAGTCGTAGGGCCGTGTACAATATTCCCTAACTCTATAAGATCCTACTTCACTCTTATGTCGAGCCGTTAGAAGCTCCTAACATGGGATCATTAGAATTCTCTTACGCATTAAATACAACCAAAAATCGTAGTACACCTCCGATCATGTTTCTTAAGACGTTCAAGCAAGTTACCAATGGAAGTCTGCCAGTTTTCTTAAGCCTAACATCGAATACAATCATCCGTAACAATTATAAATAAACAATCAACCCATAATTAACATCTAGGTTTCACTACATCTAAGCAAACACAATGAAAATCTGGCCTAGCATGTTAAAAAGAAGACAAGCGTAAGATATAATCACACAACACATAGACATATTGAATGATTTGAATGAATACTTATCTTCAATTGAACATGGAAGAATCAATGGGTTGAAACCCTTGAAAAGCTGATAAAATTCGGACTAGGGTTTATTCCCTCAAAGTTGCACACTAATGAATGAAATTTGGAAAACTATATATAGACTTTGCACTTTGACGGCGTCACGTATTAGCTTGTGACGCCGTCAACTCGCCGCCATGATAAAATCGTATTGCCTAGATCTATTTGTGATGCCGTCATGCGGAGAAATACTCTGGGCCATCACTAGTGTTTGGACCCTGACGGCCTTGGTGACGCCGTCAGGTCCATAAGCTTGAAAATTTCTCTGGGCCGTCACGTTATAAGTCCACATCCACCTCTTTTGTAACTCTTGACGCCGTCACTTGTAAAGGCTTGACGCCGTCAGGTACTGTTCCAGCAAGGAAATTTGAGACTTTGCCGTTTTCTTCACTTTTATTCTCCAAAAACATCCAAAATGCTTCCTTTTCCAAATTTCTCTCCAAAAGTACCTAAAATGACAAAAGGAACGATTTAGGGCAATATTTGATCAAATAATCTCGAATTTGGGCTTAAATGACCCCTTAAAAGCGGTACAGTTTTCGCCTCATCAAATATCCTTACACTTGAGATTTGCTTGTCCTCAAGCAAATGCGCTTTTATTCTAATCAAAATACAAGTTAGGGGTCATTTAACACTAATATAAAAGTAATTACAACAAATAATCGTTACACTAAAAACCAAAAGCAAGCACGGAGGTCATACACTAGCACCTTACAAATAGTGTTTAGATACTCACATCTCTCGGGTGTAATAAAGTATATATCACAATATGGAAATGGAAAACATCTCTCACTACCTGTCATAGCAAATAGATTACCATAGGCTTGCGAAAGGATCAAACCTCCACCACTTGGCGTAAGCACCTAGGATAAATTATCAAAGAGGTCTTTTAAAGGGTTATAACATTAGGTGTAGGGATATGGAATACACGGTTTTGTTGGATAAAGGCAATATTTACTGGTGGCGAGTTAATCATCTTGGTTAATTACATGCACAATATGGCGTTGCTAAGCCAAGACTCGACTCGACTTAAGCTAATAAATAAAAAAAATAACAAAAACATAAAATAAACATAGAATAAAACGGGATGGTAGTCCGTATTTTTTTTCATTCACTCTTGCCCTACCATCCAAAATAATACATCATAGGGAATGTACATTCCCCTTACACTTGAATCTTTACATAGTTTACATACTTTATAATAAACTAATCTAATGACTCGAATCAAGATAATCAAAACACTTGGAGTACTTTTTAAGATTGACGCACATATGGGGGTAATATATATGATGTTCTTCCCCATTACTCCACAACACAAGTACTTTACCCATGAGTCCTAATCGTCCCAAAATAATATGTACAAGATATGACTAGACTTAGCAACCATGTAATCAATTAGATAATTAACTAATGGTTTAAACATATAACAATAATGCACTAAAGATGAGTGCATACCCGGAACGCTAAGGCGATTTGGTTGCACATTTGGGTGGGTTGTAACAAATTCTTCCTTTAAGTAAAATGCTTAAAGTTAGAAACGAAAAGATAGGTGACGAGGAGAAAAATGAACCGTTTTTAGTGGGTCATTTAAGCCCGGAATTGAATTTATTTGATCAAATATTGGCCTAAATCGTTCCTTTTGTGATTTTAGGTACTTTGGGAGTGAATTCTGGAAAAGGAAGCATTTTGGACGTTTTTGGAGCATAAAAGTGAAGAAAACGGCAAAGACTTAATTTTCCATGCTGAGAACAGTACTTGACGGCGTCAAGAAGGAAAGTGTGACGGCGTCAGGAGCAAAATCCATGACGACCCAGAGAAAACCTTAAGGCGTCAGATGAAGGGCGTCAAGAGTTATTTTGGTGACGGCCTGAAGATGGATTACACGTGACGGTGTCAAACCCAGATCTAGGCAGTCCGAGAACTTTATTGGCGGCGAGATGACGGCGTCAGACATTTACTCTTGACGCCGTCACATCACAAAATCTATATATACTTTTCTATTTTTCATTCATTAAGGGAGGAACTTGTGTGGAGAATACTAGGGTCGAACCTAATAAACCCTAGGTCGTTTGTAACAGTATTTTCAAGGGTTTTCACCCCTTGAAACCTTTCATGTTCAATTAAGATAAGTCCTCTTTCAATTCATTCATTATGTCTATGTGTTGTTTGAATATATCTTATGCTTGTCTTGATTTTAACATGCTAGGCTAGATCTTTCATTTGTTTGCTTAGATGTAATGAAACCTAGATGTTGATTATAGGTTGATTGCTTGTTTATAGTTGTAATGGATGAATGATTTCAATGTTAGGCTTAAGAAAACTGCCAGATCTCCATTGTGTAACTTGCTTGAACGTCTTAAGAAACATGAACCGATGTGTACTAGGTTTTTATGGTTGTATTTAATGCATGAGCGAATTCTAGTGATCCCATGTTAGGAGCTTCTTAGCCGGCTCGACATAGGAGTGAAGTAGGAGTTATAGGATTGGGGAAGTAAGTACGCCACCCCATGAATGGTATTAAGGAATACAATCCGTCATCCATGCAACTGTAACAAGTAATTAACCTGTAAAAGATATCTAGGGAGTAATGAAATCTAAGTAAACACAATTCTCCCATATATTGCTCACACCACTAGTTAATTTAGTTTATTTTCATTTTTGTTATTTTATTTTGATTGCATCTTTAGTTATTGGGTTAGTTGACTAGCAACTAATTCCGCCCACTCCTCTAAAACTGAGATTTTACTTGCTTTTATAAAAATATAAAAAATACAAAAAGAATCATCCCTCACCTCTAGACCTAGTTCTTAGGTTTTCTAATCCTAGCGACACTATTCCCAAGTTGAACGATCAATCCCCCGGTACTTGTCACTATACTATACTACAACGATCAGGTACACTGCCTGGTGGGGGATGTAAGCTTCTCGAGACCCCTCGAGAGGTAAAGCCTGGTACAATTCCCACACATCAAGTTTTTGGCGCCGCAGCCTGGGGAATAGTTATTGTCTAGGTTAGAATTTCTTTTTATTAGGTCTACTTGCTAGATTCCTTTCTAGTAAGATTTTATTTTTATTTTTTTTAGGTTCTCTTTAATCTATCTTATTTCTTCGTGTTTTTGTTCGTAATCTTTACCATCCGACATCATGGAAGGTGGTAACATCTTTGAACCCATCAACCCACCACAACAAGACCACCCACAAAACCCATAAGTAGCTAACCAACCTCTTAGGCCTCGAACCCTAGGAGAGTATTCCCGACCTAGCCACCAAGGCTATCGAAACACTATTGAGCTCACCGGAGCCAATGTGTCCCCCTTGCGATCCGACACCATCCGGTTGGTGCAAAGCGGATGTGCATTCCATGGACTTCGTTCCGAAGATCCAAATCAACATCTCAAGGACTTCCTTAAAATCGTAGATTCTATAGACCTTGATGTTACAACTAGAGAGTCAACCCGATTACGCCTATTCCAATTCTCTCTACGTGATCAAGCTAGTCAATGGCTTGAACGTTTACCCTCGGGATCCATCACCTCATGGGATGATCTCACCACTCGTTTCCTTGCTCAATTTTTCCCACCGGGGAGAACTACCAAGCTTAGAAATGATATCTTGATGTTCCAACAACGTCAAGGTGAAACTCTATATGAAGCATGGACTCGTTTCAAGGACTTACTCCAAAAAGTCCCTCATCATGGCATATATCTTTGGCTCCAAGTCCAAATTTTTTATGACCATATCGATCTCTCCACAAGGCGAACCATTGACCAATCGGCCGGTGGCAAGCTACGTGATCTAAGTGCGGAAGAATCATGGGAACTCATAGAAGATCTTGCTCTCTATGACAACGAAAGTTGGAATGATCCCCGTGATTTGAACAAAACGGTCAAGGCAATATCTTTGCCTTCGAACAATTCTAGCACTCCCGACCGTAGGATCATGGAACTTGAGGACCAAGTCAAGTTTCTCATGAAATCTTACGAAGCTCCTAAGCCTACAAGCCAAGTGAACAAAATCACTTCTTTATGCGAATTATGTAGTGGTCCCCATGACACTCGTGATTGTGTGGAACTCCCCGGAACAGCTTTTGCGGACTACGCATCCTCGCGTACCGACGAAGCGGGAGATAAGTGGTACACTTTCAAACCCGAGCCAAACCCTTACGGTGATTCCTACAACCCTTCTTGGAAAAATCACCCAAACCTTAGGTGGAAACAAAACCAAAACAATCCTTCCAATCCGCCTAATCGTTACCAACCAAACGGTCCACCCTCCAACTGTACTTTCAACAACAATCCTTCTAACAACTATGGTAGTACCAACAATCTTGAAGGATTGATGTCCAAGTTTTGGCATCTCTAGAAGCTCGCATATCCAAGTTTGAAGCCGATTTCAAACAGAAGCAAAGCGAGATGACCACCAAAATTGACACATTGTTGAAAGTTCTCAATGACCGAGAAATGGGAGCACTCCCAAGCGACACGGTCAAGAACCCGAAACTAAACGTTAATTCCATATCATCAGTTTCGTCACCCACTTCTTGTCCGCAATACTACTCGGTTAAATCAACAAGCACGTGTTTCAAACAAAACCAAATTCTTCAAAAGGACCAATCAAACAAAACACCCGATATAAAACCGGTCAAAAGCATAGTTGAAACACCTCCTACGCAAGACCTTGACGATGAATTCAAAGAGCTTCACCTTGAACGCCCCGTCATTGATGTCTTAGCCCGTGCTCCTTACTATAGTGCCCTCCTAGAAAAGTATGAGAAATTTAAACTAGGTAAAAATGGGACCGCCTTTGTTCAAAACAAGTTGCCTAAAAAGCTTGATGATCCGGGTATATTTGTTTTGCCTTGTAAGATAGGAAGATCCGAAGCTTTCGACACATTAGCCGATTTAGGATCAAGCCTCAATTTGATTCCTTTGTCCCTTTTCACCACTCTCAAGCTAGGGAAGTTAGAGGAGACGGAGGTTTTAATTGGTCTAGCGGATGGGAGTATTGCCCACCCGGTTGGAATGATTAAGGATGTAGTTGTTCATGTAGGGAAGTTAACTATTTTAGCGGATTTTCACGTCCTAGATATGGTTAGTGATACTACATGTCCACTATTAGTAGGAAGAGGATTTTTAGCAACCGCTAGCACCATGATAGATTGTAAGGAGTCTAAGATAGCGGTAGGTGAGGGCGATACTTGGTCGGTATATGATGTTAAGAAACATAGCTACGATTGTGAGGATGAACCGATACCACATTGGGTAGAGATGAATAGGAGACCATCTAGATATGGACCTTCGATAGAAAGGAACTTCATAGGACCTCAACGCCCATTCTATCTAGAAAAAGATTTCATCGATAAAACACATTCGGTGGAACAACTCATAGCTAGAGATGAAGAGCTAGACCCTTTTGAGGACCCCCTAATCTTTAGGAAGATGATTGAGTTCTTGAGCGTAATGCCCATTAACATAGAGATGAACAAGTGGAAAAGAGAGGGGGATAAGTGTAAATGGAGGTGGGACAAGCCACCTAAGGAAGGTAACGGATCATGGCATATGAAGATGATTTTGTATGATCCGGATGGAGAAAAGTTTGAAAGGTCATACCGTACTAAGAAAACCGATAGGAAGTTGAAACCTAAGTTTGATCCCAAAGATGTCCTCAATGAGGAACTCACCCATATCACGTAGTAACCCATGACCTTGAGTTTAGCTACAAGACTCGTAAATAAAGAAAAGCGCTTCTTGGGAGGCAACCCATGTTTTGTGTGATTTTTATTTTGTTTGATTGTTATTTGCTTCCATATGCATGCTTTATTTTTATTGTTGGTAGATCATGTTTCAAACTAAAATGATGAAAATACTTTATTTTGTTGTTTGGCTTAGTCTTAACTTCATCCAAAGGTATTTCGCAAAAGATAAGTGTAAGGGGAAACCCCAAACATGTTTTTAAGAAACAAACTCGATCATGATTCTCCACAATATTAAATGAACATGTATATTCGTATTTGTTAGAGTCAAATGCTTGTATCGAGTCATAATGATGTTTTGCAGGATTTTCCAGGAAGTAGGACAAAGTTTTTCCATAAATTTTCCGTAAACTTAACATAAGAATTTCTGCAGGTCACTTCTGACGGCGTCAGGAAGCAATTCCTGACGGCGTCACGTGTAAAATTCTGGAAATTTTACCAGTTTTGTTTTTCTAATGGAGTCTTAAAGTTTTTGTTGAATCTTTAGTTTTATAATCTCCAGGAAATCTGCAAACATCATCCCACAAGCATTATATCTTACTTTGCTTTCTAGGATTTGTTAGCATATATAGATTGCCGCCGATTTTACGCGAGGTTGCCTTGTCTGTTTTCTCAGGTTTAACAGGTTATGTTTGACAAGAAGATGATTTATATTATGGAAGGGAAGCTTTGATTGTTCATTTTCTTGGAGGAAGATCTAACCTTATTACCTTATTATCCATACCGAGCGAATCAGGGGAGTATTTGATTTCATTCATTTTACTTATTTCACTTTTACATTCTTTATTTGAACATTGGGGACAATGTTCATCCTAAGTGTAAGGGGAGGGTAAAATGATGATACCTTACAGATACGCTTTCGCTTGAGTTTGTTTGTTTGATGGTAGATGTGTAATAAAACTATGAGAAATACTTGTTAGTGTAATTTTAGAGCCAAATTTAAAATTTTTTACAACATTTAGGAGTGAAACTTTAGCCATAGCAAGCGTCTCATGGATAGGAGATTGTATGACTAGCACAAAACCGTACCATTCAGAAAAATTTTCCACCCAAATATGTGAGGTTCGCCTTTAGATTTGATAGGAAAAGCATTCATTATTAGTGCTTATGAGTGTACCGGTAGCATTTAGATTCTAGAACTTGCGTTAGTGATGCATCCCGAGACCGCTAGTGAGACTACATTCGTGTAGTAGGATTTACTACATGATAAGAGGCATTAGGATCACCCTTGTGTTAAACCCGTATCATAATTACTTGACCATTTAAGTCATATTACTTGGCTAGTTAAGTCAATTAATTTTTCCCACACCTTAGCGTTGTACTCATTTTTAGTACACGAAACCCCTAGTACACCCCTCCGAGCCTATCTTTTCGTTTCTAACTTTAAGCATCTTACTTAAAGGAAGAATTTTTTACACCCACTTAAATGTACAACCAAATCGCCTTAGCCTTCCGTGTATGCACTCATCTTTAGTGCATTATTGTTATATGTTTAAACCCTTAGTTAATTATCTAATTGATTACATAGTTGCTAAGTCGAGTCATAACCTTGTACATATTGTTTTGGGACTCATGAGTAAAGTACTTATTTATGGAGTAATGGGGAAGAACATCATATTATTACCCCCATATGTGCGTTGATCTTAAAAGTACTCAAAGTGTTTTGATTTTCTTGATTCGAGTCATTAGATTAGTTTATCGTAAAGTATGTAAAAATTCAAGTGTCAGGGGAATGTTTATTCCCTATGATGTATTATTTTGGATGGTAGGGTAAGAGTGTATGCAAAAAAAAATAAAAAAAAAAAATCGAAAAATCAAGAAAAAAGAAAAAGAAGAAAAGAGAAAAAACATACGGACTACCATCCCGTTTTATTCTATGTTTGTTTTATATTTTTTTTATTTTTCATTTATTAGCTTAAGTCGAGTCTAGTCTTGGCTTAGCAACGCCATATTGTACATGTAATTAACCAAGATTATTAACTCGCCACCAGTAAAGACTGCCTATATCCAACAAAACCGTGTATTCCACATCCCTATACCTAACGTTACAACCCTTTAAAAGACCTCTTTGATAGTTTATCCTAGGTGCTTACGCCATGTGGTGGAGGTTTGATCCTTTCCCAAGCCTATGGTAATCTATTTTGTTATGACAGGTAGTGAGAGATGTTTTCCATTTCCATATTGTGATATTACTTTATTACACCCGAGAGATGTGAGTATCTAAACACTATTTGTGAGGTGCTAGTGTATGACCTCCGTGCTTTTCTTTGGTCTTTAGTGGAACGATTATTTGTTGTAATTACTTTTATATTAGTGTTAAATGACCCCTAACTTGTATTTTGATTAGAATAAAAGCGCATTTGCTTGAGGACAAGCAAATCTCAAGTGTAAGGGTATATGATGAGGCAAAAAATGAACCGTTTTTAGGGGGTCATTTAAGCCCGGAATTGAATTTATTTGATCAAATATTGCCCTAAATCGTTCCTTTTGTGATTTTAGGTACTTTGGGAGTGAATTCTGGAAAAGGAAGCATTTTGGACGATTTTGGAGCATAAAAGTGAAGAAAACAACAAAGACTTAATTTTCCATGCTGAGAACAGTACTTGACGGCGTCAAGAAGGAATGTGTGACGGCGTTAGGAGCAAAATCCATGACGACCCAGAGAAAACCTAAAGGCGTCTGATGAAGGGCGTCAAGAGTTATTTTGGTGACGGCCTGAAGATGGATTACACGTGACGGCGTCAAACCCAGATCTAGGCAGTCCGAGAACTTTATTGGCGGCGAGATGACGGCGTCAGACATTTACTCTTGACGCCGTCACCTCACAAAATCTATATATACTTTTCTATTTTTCATTCATTAAGGGAGGAACTTGTGTGGAGAATACTAGGGTCGAACCTAATAAACCCTAGGTCGTTTGTAACAGTATTTTCAAGGGTTTTCACCCCTTGAAACCTTTCATGTTCAATTAAGATAAGTCCTCTTTCAATTCATTCAATATGTCTATGTGTTGTTTGAATATATCTTATGCTTGTCTTGATTTTAACATGCTAGGCTAGATCTTTCATGTGTTTGCTTAGATGTAATGAAACCTAGATGTTGATTATAGGTTGATTGCTTGTTTATAGTTGTAATGGATGAATGATTTCAATGTTAGGCTTAAGAAAACTGCCAGATCTCCATTGTGTAACTTGCTTGAACGTCTTAAGAAACATGAACCGATGTGTACTAGGTTTTTATGGTTGTATTTAATGCATGAGCGAATTCTAGGAACCCATGTTAGGAGCTTCTTAGCCGGCTCGACATAGGAGTGAAGTAGGAGCTTATAGGATTGGGGAAGTAAGTACGCCACCCCATGAATGGTATTAAGGAATACAATCTGTCATCCACGCAACTGTAACAAGTAATTAACCTGTAAAAGATATCTAGGGAGTAATGAAATCTAAGTAAACACAATTCTCCCATATATTGCTCACACCACTAGTTAATTTAGTTTATTTTCATTTTTGTTATTTTATTTTGATTGCATCTTTAGTTATTGGGTTAGTTGACTAGCAACTAATTCCGCCCACTCCTCTAAAACCAAGATTTTACTTGCTTTTATAAAAATATAAAAAATACAAAAAGAATCATCCCTCACCTCTAGACCTAGTTCTTAGGTTTTCTAATCCTAGCGACACTATTCCCAAGTTGAACGATCAATCCCCCGGTACTTGTCACTATAATATACTACAATGATCAGGTACACTGCCTGGTGAGGGTTGTAAGCTTTTCGAGATCCCTCGAGAGGTAAAGCCTGGTGCAATTCCCACGCATCAATAGGCTCGGAGGGGTGTACTAGGGATTTCGTGTACTAAAAATGAGTACAACGCTAAAGTGTGGGAAAATTAATTGACTTCACTAGTCAAGTAATATGACTTAAATGGTCAAGTAATTATGATACGGGTTTAACACAAGGGTGATCCTAATGCCTCTTATCATGTAGTAAATCCTACCACACGAATGTAGTCTCACTAGCGGTCTCGGGATGCATCACTAACGCAAGTTCTAGAATCTAAATGCTATCGGTACACTCATAAGCACTAATAATGAATGCTTTTCCTATCAAATCTAAAGGCGAACCTCACATATTTGGGTGGAAAATTTTTCTGAATGGTACGGTTTTGTGCTAGTCATACGACTCCTATCCATGAGACGCTTGTTAAGGCTAAAGTTTCACTCCTAAATGTTGTAAATTTTTTTAAATTTGGCGCTAAAATTACACTAACAAGTATTTCTCTTAGTTTTATTACACACCTACCATCAAACAAACAAACTCAAGTGCAATTGTATCCTATAAGGTATCATCATTTACCCTCCCCTTACACTTAGGATGAACATTGTCCCCAATGTTCAATTAAAGAATGTAAAAGTAAAATAGGTAAAAGAATGAAAACAAATACTCCCCTGATTCGTTCGGTGTGGATAGTGTGTTAACAAGGTTAGATCTTCCTCCAAGAAAATGAACGTTCAAAGCTTCCTTTACAGAAAAATAAATCATCTTCTTGTCATATATAACCTGTTAATCCTGAGAAAACAAACAAGGCAACCTCGCGTAAAATCGGTGTCACACCCCTAGAATCGGGTCCAGCGGAAGCATACATATAGCTGGGGTGTAACTCAATTGGTATTACAACACAAGTTCAAAAATGGTTTTCACTTCAATCATTTAGAATAAAATCATTTAACCAAAGTGTTGAATTTACATCGTTAAAAGTAGTGCGGAAGTAGGCCTTTAAAATAGTTAACAACGGTCCCCAAATGAAAAATCAGAGTCTTCTATGACCATGCCATGCCCTGCCAAAACCTCCAGTAGCGTGCCATAACTTAATACCTGAAAATACATGCTAAAGTGTCAACACGAGGTTGGTGAGTTCATAGAGTCTTGTGAAAAAGAATGTAATGCATATGAATGAAGATTTCTCAGCAAAGGCATCGTAAATCCACTCAGTTCCAAGTCCCGCCATAAGAGACTTGTAACCTGTGTGTTTACGACCCACTGCCAAATATGATTTAGTTATGTGAACAAAAGTAATACTTGTATCTAGATTCAAAGATAATTGTAGCAATACCGCTATATAAACAATTTTGACAATGTCGCCATATAGATAAATCAGTCGAGTAGGGAAAACAGCAATATTATGTTTGACATCACAGCCAAGTGGGGAAACCACAATATTACGTTTGACATCACAGCCAAGTGGGGAAACCACAATACGTTTGACATCACAGCCAAGTGGGGAAACCACAATATTACATTTGACATCACAGCCAAGTGGGGAAACCACAATATTACAATGAGGTCATATGATAAATCAGTCAAGTAGGAAAACAACAATATTACGTTTGACATCACAGCCAAGTGGGGAAATCACAATACGTTTGACATCACAGCCAAGTGGGGAAACCACAATACTACATTTGACATATTTGAACAATTGGTGACCATGGGGTCATATAAACAAGGATGACAAATCCCATGAAATGCAGGTAATCAAACATACCAAAGAAATACAGGTAATCAAACATACCAAAGAAATACAGGTAATCAAACATACCAATGAAATGCAGGTGATCAAACATATATTTAGGTAAAGCTGAAAGTATTTGAATAATCAACCATGTAAAGCGAGTAATGCGTTTAAGTAAAACGAGCATGTATTCTCCCCCAAAGAGTTTACAAAACAATTAAAAGAGTAGGGGCTATGACTCACCTGGAGCGATAGCTACGATGACAAAAGTGGATACACTGAAAATGAGGCACGATCTCTAACCGCAACCTAATATGAATGATATGGTCTAATGTAAGAAATGAAATGATGTTACACATACAAATACGTATGTTATCGATACCACTCGTGAAATTTGAAAATAATGTTTATCGTCGAAAAATACATTTTTGACGTCTCGTTAAGTTAATAACCACTTTCCATGTAAATACGTTGAAACGTTACTCCACGATCCTCGTCTGGTGTTTTATCGCTAAATATAGTATTTTCGTCATAAAATAACACTTTTCATTACTTGAAAATATGACCAAAATGGCCTTGCAAAACTAGTCGCAAAATATTATACGTTAAGTGTTAATGGTCAAGCTCGGCGTTTTTGAAAACCTTGCAACAATGTCTAGAAGTCATGTCATTTAACTTTTGACCATACGGGTCTCGGTGGTTAAGAAATATGGCTTTCAATGTCATTACTTGAAAAAATATAGTTTTCAACACTTAGCAACTTTTATTACCAAAAGCTGTCAATTTATTATAAGTTTTGTCGGGTTTCAAACATGTATATCTTGGTCGTTATAAGCTCGTTTTCTACGTTCTTTATATCCCCGGAATCGTATTAATATATACTAATATATTTTCAGTAGTTCGGCTCCTATAGATTACGTCTAACACCTCTTTTTGTCCGTCGAAATTCGTCCAACAGCAAGTACATTTTCAGAAAATAGTTTTCGTCGTTAAACTTGCAAAAATCATATCTCCTTCGTTATAAACTCGTTTTAATCCGTTCTTTCGCCCACGGCTTCGTTTTTGAAAGTATTTTCTAAATCTTTGGTCAAAAATTACCCACCATCTACTGATTTTCCCACGTTTTCAAAATAAGGACAGTAGGTATATATATATAGTTTCAAAAATCATTTCTAGGGTTCCAAACTAGTTTCAACTTCAACCAAAACACTTTAATCACCACAAATCTAGTCTAATCTTACCATACACCTTCTTAGGGTGTCATGGGGTCCTAAACATCACCAACCTTGGTGGATCTCATGAGATTACTAGTGAAATTTATAGATCTAGTGTTAAAGATAGTTTATGTGCAAAGTGGTATCTAAAATATAAATAAGTTGCATTACCAACTAGTATATCTTGAAAATACATAAATATATAAGGTAAATGAAAGTATGAAAGGATCATAAAGATATTTTTGAAGCTTACTTGAAATATTGGAGTGATTTGATGAGAAAATGTATAATAACCTAGGGTTTTTACCACAAAACCCTAACTAGATCATAACTAGGACTTGATTAAACACTTGATTCTTGAAAAACTATGGATTCTCCTTTGTTGTTGTTCTTGGCCGATTCATATAGAGAGAAAGAAAGAGATGAGAACTTTTTCTAGTTTACTTGAAGTATATAAATGAAAGGAAATGGAAATTAAAGAGATATATGTTTGTAGATATTTGTTTAAGTGAAAACATGTGTAAGAAAAGCTAGGGGGGGGGGACAAGATCCACATTTTAGGGGAGGAAATTAAATGGGAGGAGAAGATTTGCAAGACTTTTGTGTATATTTAGTTAGTTATTGTGTAGTTTAGGTGTTACCGGGTACCGAGTTAACTAAAAATAAATCGTGTCGCGTTGAAATAAAATATGACGAAGTTGTAAAAATAATGAAATTACATTCTTGATAAGAATCGGGTGTTAAAATAATTGTCGTGTTGAGATATCGTGATCCGACGACATTTTAGGCGTTTACCGAAAAATATAGCAAATTGTTTCAAAACACCGGTTAAATTAATAATATAAATTTTATATTATTATAATGAGTATGAAAATATATTAGGATCGTAGTCGAGAGTGTCGGGTATATGTTAGTAGTAAAAACTGAGTGGTAACGTTAATTACAAATTAAGCATACGTAAATGGAAATAATGCATATCCGTGCATGATCTAAAGTGTTGATGACGTTACTGATAATATGTAGACTACTCCAGTCTATATGACGTGTCCCTACAGATGATGCATAAATTCGCAGCTAAACCTAACTGGTTACGCGAATTTGAATACCCGTAAACTGGATTTACGAAATGATGAACGACAATCATGAATAGCGATTTCCTTCCGGGAATGAATAGTGTCATATGTTGATACAAAAGTTGGGCGTTCCTGATTATGGGCTCTTGCTCTCGTACCAATTCGCTTCTTAATGCTTGAAACCTGCGCACTAAGAAAATAAACAACACCGTTAGACTTATCGTGGGATTGTCTCCCACGATTAGACTCCGACGTGAGAGTAAGTAATCGGTTTAGGGTTCTCGTAAAGAGTTTTAGGGTTTGTAAATCGTACCTTGAATGAGAATTATGTCATTCCTTATATAGGCGCAGAATCCTTGTAGGGTTCGTGCTCCTTACGTTTCGCACACATGGTGCTTATCCGGGTTAAGGATATCCATTCCATAGATAGAAGATCTCTATCTATTCCGTATATAGTTTGGTTGGGCTTGCGTGAGCCCATTCCTGTTACTGATGCAGCCCAAGTTATAATAGCCCACGCATGGTGGCTTTAGGCCTTATTAATGTTTAATATTTAGGCTCGTGGCCCATATATAGACTATACGTCATCCTGTCCCCCCAGTCTAGTGTGTGCGGCTTGTAGCCGCGGATGCTAGACTAGTCACAACAGCGGTAAGCGTGGCGGGAGAACTTTGAAATATTGCCGCCCAATATTGAGTACAATGTACCTAGTCATAGATATTTCAAAGAAATGCCTCGAAAATCGGGGGTTGTGTCCACGTGTTCCTTGGAAAACGGGAAAAAGTGCATGTACCGTTTCGGTTTCTAGCCACACGTTTTGTGAGTGGGATCCACGTGGGCGTCATCTAGGGTTTTTGGCCTCCTTATATAAGAGTCACCGCCCCCATTTTACCTAAAACACACAGTAAAAACACATACTCACCCTTGCACCCTTCTTCAGAGCGTTTTTGTGCAAAGAAAGTAACTGTTTTATTAGGTAAATTTGTGTGCGTATCTTAGTAAATTTATGAAAATGGTTGCCCAATTAGAAGATTTTCGCTCTGCGATGAGTGAGGATGATGTGCGTCAGTTTTCATCTAACTACTTCATTTCTCTGGATGTGCATCCAGAAGCTCCAGATGTTGATGCGTGTATAGCCGATTTCCCCGAAGGGAAAATAGGACTATACACGCGTTTTTTTGAGTACGCGAATTACCGCGTACCGATATCTATTTTCCTAAGCGATTTGCTCAATCACTATCGCCTTCACATCTCCCAGCTGCACTGTATAGGTGCGGCTAAGGTGTCGAATTTTGAGGTAAACTGCCGTTTACTTGCGATAGAGCCGACCATTGCCTTGTTCTGCGCCTTCTACCACACGACATGGTCGCATGGATGGGTATCCTTTGCGAAGCGCGCGGGGGCGCTTCAGTGCTATACTGAGAAGGTAGACTCCCTGAGGCATTGGAGGGAGCACTTTTTCTGGGTTGATGACGTGGTATTTACATCACCCTTTGAGTTTTATACTCAAGATACGTTGCCAAGGGATGGGCGCCCCGCACCCGGTTCCTATAGTTTGACCGATGCGCAGACCCTGGATGCCAACCGCATTCCCATTAACCCTTATCCGGAGGAGTTTTTGGTGCATGTGGGGTTGAGTCGCAATTACTTCGGTGGTGTTGACGAGGTGCCAACCTTCATTGATGAGGAAGGCCGGGGTGGGTGTTCGTCCCTTCTGCATCTAATCATGTAAGTTTTTTCTATATGCGCACGTTTAGTAACTAATCTCTTCCTTTGCTGTTTGTTTCTGTGTGCGCAGAGATGGATCTGTTTGCTGTGGTGAAGCTGGAGAAGCCAAAGCAGGTGACTGTGGGAGTGCGTCCTCTGAGGGAGAACGAGCAGCCACTTCTGGAAGCGACCCAGGGTCACCTGACTGTGCTGGGGGATGTTGGCCATGAAGATACGCCGCCTCTCCAAGTAACGCCCGTTCAGAGCGTGGCGCCAGATGTGGAAATGGCGCAGGAGGAGGAGGCGCACGCTGAATCATCTGATAGCGTGGAAATATTGAAGCTTGAGGAAGTGTTGAAACCTGAGGATGTAGCGCGGGAGCTGAAGTGCAAGGGAGAGGCTGGTAGCAGTGGTACCTCCAAGATGAGACGCTATATCATCGGAGATGAAGAGTCGTCTGCGGAGGAGGAGACATCCGCTCCTGGTGCGGATAAGGAGGCTGCTAAGACCTCTCCGTTTATGTAAGTCGTATTCTTCATGCGTCATTTATATTTTTATTACTTGTCGTAATATGTACTAACTGTTTCCTTCTTTTTTGTAGTAGCGATGATGCCACGAAGGGTGATGGAGCCTTCGTGGAGACGGTGTCCCCTCCGCAGAATGAAAACAAGGAGGGGGAAGCAAAGGTTGATGAGGGCGTATCTGCGCAGCAACTGATGGATGAGTTAGCTGCGACTGCTGCACGTCAGACTGAGCTGGTGGCTCAGTTGAAGACGAGGTACGTTGGGGAGAGCAGTACTCTTGCCCAAAAAGATGAGGAGATCGCTGTTCTCCGTGCGCAACTGGCTGAGGCGCAGGCGGAAGTGGGGTCCTTCAGGGTGTACACTGATAAAGTCACCACTGAGAAGTTGACCGCGATGGATGAGCTGGAGCAAGCGCGCGGACAACTTCATCAGTTCAGGGCCAACCTTACTTGGGCAGTAAGGTATCTGGAGGAGAAGAAGGAGGAGCACTTCGCGAACATTGCTAAGTTCAAGGAGCGCATGGAGGAGATTGTCCAGGTGCAGGAGGATAAGCTGCGTGGCCTGAGCATAGAGTATGATGATGAGTTGTACCCTCATCTGATGTCGACCATTGCTGAGCGCAGGTACGTTCTTTTCAGCTTTTTATGCCTTTGTTATTTTTTGTTGTTATGTTTCTTTTTAACACAAGTTGTCCTTGTTGATGTAGGTGGTTGATCAGTCATGGACTGCGCCTGGCCGCTATGGGCACCTTGGAGTCCCAAGAGGTGTTGGGGGCCTTTGGGAAAGTGGTGCAGTGCGCTGTGGAGCGTGGGAGGTCGCAGGCTATGAAGGATCTCCATGAGGCTAAGTTGTTGAGCAAGGCCTTGACTGAGGTACCTGGCTACAACGCGGGTGCGTATGACGAGCTGGTGCAGGCCATGGAGGGGATGAAACTTCTCGAGCTGCCTCATATTGCACGGTTGGAGCGCGACCAGGACAACCCCATAAAGGTAATTATGGAGGGGTTGACCTTGGAGCGCCATATTTTGGAGGATGCAGAGGCGCAGCCGGACTACTTCCTCAAGCCCGACGAGTCGCAGCTGCAGGTTCCAGTGTTTGTGCAGCCTCGCCATATGCTGAACCCCTTTGCTCTTGAAAAGGAGGTTCCTCTGAAGGAGGTGTTGGAGCGCCATGCGCAAAGGGCTGCCCAGAAAAAGGGGATTAAGGGCAAAGCTGTCCTATGCGGTGTTGGCACTGCACATATTCCCAGGTCTGATGGGGTTCCTGTGAGTGTAGCGACTGTATCGCCTAAGGAAGCGTTGCTGTTGAGGAAGCTTCAAGAGGCAGGGAGTTCCGTTGCACCGGAGGATAGCCCAGAGCATCGCCATAGCGTATATGTATTATGTAAATAGCAAAGTGTATCTTTTGCTTGTAATTTTGTGTAAAAATGTTGAATAAGATACTCTTTTATAAATTAAGTGCGTGACTTAAAAATATACTTGCATTAATGTTTGCTAAGTTTTATTATTTGACCAAGTGTCTTGGCTCGTTATTTGCTAAGCTTTGTACGGTGTACTTAATATTTGCGCACCCTTCGTGGGATGCGCACAGAAAATTTACCTCAACGTCTCAAAAGTAAGGTGCTTAACAAGGACGCGTGATCCAATGTTGATGGGTTTGCAACCCTCTTACTCAACGAGTGAATTAGTAGGTTTACTCATCCTTTATGCCTTCGTGGGTCTTAATTAGTGCATGCACGCCATGTAGGCAAAAATATAAGATAACAATATTGACATATATAAGTATGTACGCAATAAAGTGAAATACGTTATGGAGTTAGCTAGAAACCATAACATTTTATTGATACTTGCAAGTTTTTTGAGAAAATAAAAATACAATTCCTAAGAAAGAAAAGAAAAAACAAACACTTATTGGGCACATCCTAAAGTGCAAAGGTGTCTGTGTATTGGCCGTAGCCTCTCCTAAAGATAGCATCTTTTAAGATTGCAGATGTTCCAAGTGCGCGCTAGGTCGTGACCTTCCATATCGCGCAGCCTGTATGCGCCATTGCCTAGCGCATCAGTGACCTCGTAGGGTCCTTCCCATTTAGGTCCGAGCTTGCCTGTGTCTTCTGCGTGGCTCGCATCATTGGCGCGATATACAAAGTCTCCTGGCCTGAAGGAAGTGTGTTTGACCTTTGCATCATAATACTTCTTCATTTTTGCCTTAGCCTTTGCTTCGCGTATAGCTGCGCGTTCACGTCTTTCTTCCAGTAAGTCCACGTCTATGCGCCGCTCCTCGTCATTTGTTGTGACGTTGACCTCTGCTGTTCGTATAGTTGGCATTTGATGCGTAGGGATTGCACCAGGCTTTACCTCTCAAGGGATCTTGAGAAGCTTACAACCCCCACCAGGCAGTGTACCTGATCGTTGTAGTATAGTATAGTGACAAGTACCGGGGGATTGATCGTTCAGCTAGGAATAGTGTCGCTAGGATTAGAAAACCTAAATACTAGTTCTAGAGATGAGGGATGATTCTTTTTGTATTTTTTATATTTTTTAGAAAGCAAGTAAATATCTCGGGTTTGAAGGATTTGGGCGGAATTAGTTGCTAGTCAACTAACCCAATACTAAAGATGCAATCAAAATAAAATACTAAAAATGAAAATAAAACTAAATTAAACTAAGGTTGTGAGCAATAAGTGGAGAAATGTGTTTACTTAGATTTCACTACTCCCGAGATATCTTTTACACGTTAATTACTTGTTATAGTTGCGTGGATGACGGATTGTATTCCTTAATAGCATTCATGGGGTGGCGTACTTAACTCCCCAATCCTATGAGTGCCTACTTCACTCCTATGTCGAGCCGGCTAAGAAGCTCCTAACATGGGATCATTAGAATTTACTCATGCATTAAATACAACCAATAAAACCTAGTACACATCGGTTCATGTTTCCTAAGACGTTCAAGCATGTTACCATTTGGAGATCTGCCAGTTTTCTTAAGCCTAACATTGAAATCATTCATCCAATACAACCATAAACAAGTAATCAACACATAATCAACATCTAGGTTTCATTAGATCTAAGCAAACACAAGATAAATCTAGCCTAGCATGATGGAATCAAGACAAGCACAAGATATAGACAACCAACACATAGACATATTGATTGAATTAAAAGAATACTTATCTCAATAACACATGTAAGCATTCAAGGGCTGAAAACCCTTGAAAAAGCTGTAAAATACGTATATGGTTCGGCCTTAGGGTTTCTCCAAACTTTTCCCTCTTTATTAATGAAAATTAGAAAACTATATATAGAAAATAGAGGCTGACGGCGTCAAGAACAAACTTGTGACACCGTCATCTCGCCGCCAAAATAATCCTCGGACTGCCTTGATCTACATCTGACGCCGTCATGTATTCCATTTTTCCAGGCCGTCACACATTTAACTCTTGACGCTCTTCTTTGTGACGCCTTCATTTCTATACTGGGTCGTCATGATCTTTACTCTTGACGCCGTCAACTTCTTACTCTTGACGCCGTCACACACTGTTCCCAGCTTGGAAAATTAAGTCTTTGGCGTTTTCTTCACTTTTATGCTCCAAAAACGTCCGAATTGCTTCCTTTTCCAGATTTCACTCCCAAAGTACCTAAAATCACAAAAGGAACGATTTAGGGCAATATTTGATCAAATAAATTCAATTCCGGGCTTAAATAACCCCCTAAAAGTGGTTCATTTTTCGCCTCATCATATACCCTTACACTTGAGATTTGCTTGTCCTCAAGCAAATGCGCTTTTATTCTAATCAAAATACAAGTTAGGGGTCATTTAACACTAATATAAAAGTAATTACAACAAATAATCATTCCACTAAAGACCAAAGACAAGCACGGAGGTCATACACAAGCACCTCACAAATAGTGTTTAGATACTCACATCTCTCGGGTGTAATAAAGTATAAATTACAATATGGAAACGGAAGATATCTCTCACTACCTGTCATAGCCAAATAGATTACCATAGGCTTGGGAAAGGATCAAACCTCCACCACATGTCGTAAGCACCTAGGATAAACTATCAAAGAGGTCTTTCAAAGGGTTGTAACATTAGGTGTAGGGATATGAAATACACGGTTTTGTTGGATATAGGTAGTCTTTACTGGTGGCGAGTTAACAATCTTGGTTAATTACATGCACAATATGGCGTTGCTAAGCCAAGACTAGTGATGAGGCGAAAAATGATCCGTGTTTAGGGGGTCATTTAAGCCCGAATCCAAATTTATTTGATCAAATATTGCCCTAAATCGTTCCTTTTGTGATTTTAGGTACTTTGGGAGAGAAATCTGGAAAAGGAAGCAATTCAGACGTTTTTGGAGCATAAAAGTGAAGAAAACGCCAAAGTCTTAATTTTCCATGCTGGGAATAGTGCATGACGGCGTCAAGAGCAAATCCTTGACGGCGTCAAGAGCAAATTTCATAAATTTCCATGACGACCCAGAAGAGTTTTGACGGCGTCACGTAGGAAGGGCGTCAAGAGTAAAAGAGTCATGACGGCCTGGAAGTGTATAAGTCTTGACGGCGTCAAATGTGGATCTAGGCAGTCCGAGGAGTGTTTTGGCGGCGAGGTGACGGCGTCACAAGTTTATTCTTGACGCCGTCAAACCTATTTTTTTATATATAGTTTTCTAATTTTTCACATTTAAAGAGAGAAGTTTTGGGAGAAACCCTAAGTACGATTTTGGTGTAACTTTACAGGTTTTTCAAGGGTTCCAACCCCTTGATACCTTGCATGATTAATCAAGATAAGTGTTCTTCTAATTCAATCAATATGTCTATGTGTTGGTTGTCTATATCATGTTCTTGTCTTAATTCTATCATGCTAGGCTATATCTCCTTTGTGTTTGCTTAGATCTAATGAAACCTAGATATTGATTATGTGTTGATTACTTGTTTATTTTTGTCTTTGATGAATGATTTATATGTTAGGCTTAAGAAAACTGGCAGATCTCCAATTGGTAACATGCTTGAACGTCTTAAGAAACATGAACCAACGCGCACTAGGTCTTTATTGGTTGTATTTAATGCATGAGCCACTGTTTACAATCCCTATAGTTGTGCTGGGCATGGTGTAGGAGGAGATAAGAGCTCATAGAATTGGGGAGTTATGTGTGCCACCCCATGAATGGTATTAAGGAATACGATCCGTCATCCATGCAATTATAACAAGTAATTAACGTGTAAAAGATATCTAGGGAGTAGTGAAATCTAAGTAAACACATTTTCTCCAATTACTGCTCACACCTTAGTATAAATTAGTTTATTTTTATTTCTAGTATTTTATTTTGATTGCATCTTAGTATTGGGTTAGTTGAATAGCAACTAATTCCGCCCACTCTTCCAAAACCCGAGATTTTTACTTGCTTTCCATAAAATATAAAAACACAGAAATAATCATCCCTCACCTTTAGAACTAGTATTTAGGTTTTCTAATCCTAGCGACACTATTCCTAAGCTGAACGATCAATCCCCCGGTACTTGTCACTATACTATACTACAACGATCAGGTACACTGCCTGGTTGGGGTTGTAAGCTTCTCGAGATCCCTCGAGAGGTAAAGCCTGTTGCGATTCCCACGCATCAAGTTTTTGGCGCCGCAGCCCGGGGAATAGTTATTGTCTAGGTTAGAATTTCTTTTTATTAGGTCTACTTGCTAGATTCCTTTCTAGTAAGATTTTATTTTTATTTTTAGGTCTTCTTTAGTGTATCTTATTTCTTCGTGCCTTTGTTCGTAACTCTTCACCACCTGCCATCATGGCAAATGACGAATCCCTTAACCTTAGGATCACTAGGAGTCGTAGTTCCACTCGAAACCTTGTCTTGCCTTATGCGGAACCCGAAAGGGAACTGCATAGATTGAGACAATATCACTCAACTTCTGAACCATCTAGCGTTGCCATCGATTTTGATGCACCTCTCTCTGAAGAAAATTCAGAAAACCATATCACAACCCCTAGCTCCCAACCCAACGACGACACTAGTACTCCCGCAACCCCTATTCCTAAGCGTCTCAAAGACTACTCCTCCCCAACCTCTCGTGGCTTCTCAAACGCCATTGTCTACCCAAACGAACACACCTACGAGGTCTTGCATGCAAACGATGTTTGGCTTGTCAAAAGTGTGTGTAAGTTTCGCGGACTAGACGAGGAAAATCCAATCCAACACATCAAGGACTTCCTGAAAATAGTAGACACCATCCATACGGATGGGGCTACTAGAAACACATCCCGATTGCGATTCTTTCCTTTCACCTTATACGAAAAAGCCCAAGAATGGTATGACAAACTCCCTTCCGAATCTATTTTCACATGGGAGCAACTCATATCCAAGTTCTATGAGAAGTTCTTTCCACCTGGAAAAACCTCAGCATTTAGAGATAAGATCCTCCGTTTCCGGAAGAGGAAGGATGAACCCTTCCATAAATCGTGGACTAGATTCAAAGATCTAATAAGACAAGTTCCCCATCATAGCATTGAACTTTGGCTCTTGGTCCAAATCTTCTACGATAATATCTCCTCTAAAGACCGAAACGGAATTAACCAATCTAGAAAAGGAAGATTGGCCAATCTTAGTGCCGAGGAAGGATGGGATAGGATTGAAGAATATGCTCAGGACCAGGATGACACTTGGGACGAAACTGAGTCGACTGTTAGCATTTCTGAAATCACCCCAGATCGGTTGAGAAAAATTCACAAGAGAGTGGAATTCCTATCTGGATCACAATTACCTAAACAGTTGTCAAATCCTTACTTGATCTGCGATTACTGTGGAGGCCCGCATGAGGTGGAAGAATGTGAAGGAGCAACCACAACTGAACATGCATGCTTGTCAGGAGGGGACATTTATGCTGATCCCTCCCTTTGGCCTTTTTACCAAAATCACGATTACACCCTTTGGGGAAATCTAGTAAAGAAAAGAGAAGGGGAGGGAGGCCCTGAATTCAAAATCAGGAGCAATTTCGAAGATGACCTTGGTCACTTCACTCAAGAAAAAGACTTGCAAATGAAAGGCCTTAATGAGCTTTTCGACGAGCAGCAGGAGGGTATTGGAGAATTTTTCAACAAGCTTAACTGAGCCCTAGATAATCTTCAAACGCCATTAGTAAGAAAAAAAGACCCCATGCTCGCGATAACCACACGAGCTGGAACGACAACCAAGGACCCTCCTTACCCAACTTCGTCCCCCATCACCCTCGATCCAGACAAACCTGGGGAGGAGGAGGAGGATGTCGGCGTTGGCACCCCAGACCAACCGCCCGTGACGACCCCTTCCCCATCGGCCCTGCCTAACCAACCTGTGAGAATCCCATTCCCGTCCCGATTAAGGAACCAGAAAACTGAGAATGATAACAAGAGGTTCTTGTCATACCTAAAAGACTCAGTTGTCACCATACCTCTCCTTGATGCTTGCTATCACATGCCAAAGTATAGCACATACTTCAAAAAGCTACTCGCTAACAGGAAGAAACTCGAGGGTCTTGTGACCCTGGGGGAAGAATGCTCAGTGGTGACCCATCGAGGGCTACCAAAGAAGGTAGACGATCCGGGCAGCTTCACCCTGCCTTGCTCCATAGGACCTCTATCAATCAAGAATGCTCTTGCTGATTTGGGAGCAAGTATAAATCTCATGCCCCACTCTATGTTCCGTAGAATAGGATACTCTGGATTGAAGCCTACCCGTATGAACATCCAACTAGCCGATAGATCGGTCAAGTACCCCGTAGGGATATGCGAGAATGTGCTAGTCAAAGTTGGGAAATTCAAATTCCCGGTTGACTTCGTAAACCTGGATATGGAGGAGGATGACCTGGTACCCATCATCTTAGGTAGACCATTTCTTGCTACCGCTCGTGCTGTCATCGATGTCTACGATGGCAAATTAACATTACGAGTGGGAGACGATAGCACAACCTTCGACATTAAGGACTCTATGGACCTCTCCCTCGAAGCAGCCGACCGGCTCTATTTTATCGGGGAAGTAGATGAACTCACAGATGTCATTGATAGTTGTGTCGATGAACGGATCGATGAAGGCTGGCTACGTGACGAAGGCTTTCTGCCTTTGCTAGAGGTAGAAAAGATGGAGGATGTTAATGCAGTCTCCTTCTACCCCAGACAAGAGGCAACGGAACAGCTCGAGCTCCGAAAGCCCGAAAACAAGCTCAAACCTTCTATTATCGAGCCCCCTGACGTAGATCTTAAAGAGCTCCCTAACCATTTGGAGTATGCCTTTCTTCAGGGAGAAAGTCAACTCCCGGTAATCATAAACTCCTCCTTGGAACATGAACAAAAAGTTAAACTCTTAGAGGTCCTAAAAAAATACAAGGGGGTGCTTGCATGGAGTGTAGCCGACATTAAGGGGATTGACTCGACTTTGTGTACACATAAGATTCTCATGGAAGAAGATTATAAACCTACCGTGCAACCCCAGAGGCGCGTGAACCCTAACATTAAGGAAGTAGTGAAGAAAGAAGTCATAAAACTTTTAGATGCAGGATTGATTTACCCGATCTCGGATAGCCCATGGGTCAGTCCTGTACAGGTTGTACCTAAAAAGGGTGGAATGACTGTAGTAAAGAATGACAAGGGTGAGATGGTGCCCCAGAGAACTGTCACTGGATGGCGGGTATGCATCGACTATCGAAAGCTCAATGATGCCACGAGGAAAGATCACTTTCCCTTACCATTCATTGATCAGATGTTGGAAAGATTATCTGGACACGAGTACTATTGCTTCTTGGATGGATTCTCTGGATATTTTCAGATTCCCATAGCACCTGAAGACCAAGAAAAGACCACGTTTACCTGCCCTTATGGAACATTCGCCTACAAAAGGATGCCTTTTGGGCTATGTAATGCCCCCGCCACTTTCCAGCGATGCATGACCGCAATCTTTCACGAACTCATGGAAGACAGCATGGAAGTGTTCATGGATGACTTTTCAGTCTTCGGGAACTCCTTCGACCGCTGTCTTGCTAATCTAGAAAAGATGCTTAAACTGTGCGAAGAAACTAACTTGGTGCTAAACTGGGAAAAATGTCATTTCATGGTGAAGGAAGGGATTGTGTCGGGACATAAGATCTCAGGAAATGGAATAGAGGTAGACCAAGCTAAGGTTGAAGCTATATCTAAGTTACCATACCCCACGACTATCAAAGCAATACGCAGCTTCTTGGGGCATGCCGGGTTTTATCGGAGATTCATCAAAGATTTCTCCAAAATTGCTCGGCCAATGACTCAATTACTTGTGAAGGATGCTCCGTTCGATTTTTCCCAAGAATGCAAGGATGCATTCGATCTCTTAAAAAGGGAACTCACTCAAGCTCCAATCATGATCACACCCAACTGGGAGTTACCATTCAAAATCATGTGTGACGCTAGCGACTTCGCTGTCGGGGCTGTATTAGGTCAACGACGCGACAAGCTTTTCCAACCTATTTACTACGCTAGCAAAACCATGAATCCCGCTCAAGAGAACTACTCCACCACCGAGAAAGAACTATTGGCCGTAGTATTTGCATTCGACAAATTTCGACAATATCTTGTCCTTTCAAAAACAGTCGTCTTCACTGATCACTCGGCTCTTAGATATCTCTTCGCGAAGCAGGATGCTAAGCCACGACTAATTCGGTGGATCTTGTTGCTACAAGAATTTGATGTTGAGATTCGTGATAAAAGGGGAGCAGAAAATCTAGCCGCAGATCATCTATCTCGTCTTGAGAACCCCTTGGATGAGCACGATAGAAGTGAGATTAGGGATTCATTTCCTGACGAACAACTCATGTTAGTGAATGACTCGGAGCCGTGGTACGCCGATTTTGCTAATTATCTCGCAAGTAGACTCGTTCCTGAGCACCTTACTAAGTACGAAAGGAAGAGGTTCTTTTCCCAGTTAAAATACTACTTCTGGGATGAACCCTTTTTATTCAGAAGGTGTCCTGACCACATTATAAGGCGTTGTGTTTCGGAAAATGAGGCAGTAAAGATTATGAGGGAATGTCACTCTGGTCCCTCTGGCGGGCATCATGGGATAAACGTTACCGCCCGAAAGATTCTCGATGCGGGATTCTATTGGCCCACAATTTTCCGTGATGTAAAAGAAATGGTACAGGCGTGCGATGCGTGTCAACGAGCCGAAAATATATCACATAGGGATGAAGCACCTCAGAACTTTATACAAGTTTGTGAGGTATTCGATGTTTGGGGGATTGACTTCATGGGACCCTTTCCATCCTCAGGGGGAAACGAGTACATCTTAGTCGCCATTGACTATGTTTCAAAATGGGTTGAGGCACAAGCCCTTAGGACCAATGATGCAAGAGTAGTCATTCATTTCCTGAAAAAGCTTTTCGCAAGATTCGGGATTCCGAAAGCTCTCATCAGTGATAGGGGAACACATTTTTGCAATGCACAAATGGAAAAGGTCATGAAGAGGTATGGAGTACCCCATCGATTCTCCACCGCCTATCATCCACAGACCAATGGCCAAGTCGAAAACACCAATAGAGCTATTAAAAGAATACTTGAAAAAACGGTTAGTCAAAACAGAAAGGACTGGTCATTTAAACTCGACGAAGCCTTATGGGCATTCCGAACTGCCTACAAAACACCTATTGGAACGACCCCATTCTGCATGGTGTATGGTAAGGCATGTAACTTACCGGTAGAATTAGAACACAAGGCTTATTGGGCGCTTAAGGCATGCAACTTAGATTACACAACTGCTGGAAATAATAGGTTTTTGCAATTACACGAACTTGATGAGCTTAGACTAGAAGCCTACGAATCCTCCATCACATATAAAGAAAGAGCTAAAAGATGGCATGATCAGAGAATTAAGAAACCCAAAGAATTTTCAGAGGGAGACAAGGTCCTATTGTACAATTCTCGGTTGAGATTATTTCCGGGAAAACTTAAGTCTAGATGGTATGGACCGTTCACGGTAAAGAATTCTTCTAAATTTGGAGCGGTAGTGTTAATAGATGATGAAGGTAGGGAATTCACAGTTAACATACAACGTATAAAACACTACCAAGAAAATAACAATGAAATGATTAGTGAGGAGGATGTGACGTTTGATGATGAAGTCACGTAGTAACCCATAACCTTGAGTCTAGCTACAAGACTCGTAAATAAAGAAAAGCGCTTCTTGGGAGGCAACCCATGTTTTGTGTGATTTTATTTGTTTGATTGTCATTTGCTTCTGTATGCATGCTTTATTTTTATTGTTGGTAGATCATGTTTCTAAACTAAATAGTGGAAATACTTTACTTTGTTGTTTTGGCCTAGTCTTAACTCCACCTAGAAGTATTTTTGCAAAAGATAAGTGTAAGGGGAAACCCCAAATATGTTTTTAAGAAACAAACCGATCATGATTCTCCACAATAATAAATGAACATGTATATTCGTATTTGTTAGAGTCAAATGCTTGTATTGAGTCATAATGAAGTTTTGCAGGATTTTCCAGGAAGTAGGACCAAGTTTTTCCAGAAATTTTCCGGAAACTTAACATAAGAATTTCTGCAGGTCCATTCTGACGGCGTCAGGGTTTTACTCTTGACGGCGTCAGGAGTTAAAATCTGGAAATTTTACCGGTTTTGTTTTTCTAACGGAGTCTTATGGTTTTTGTGAATTATTAAGTTTTATAATCTCCAGGAGATATGCAAACTTCATTCCACAAGCATTATATCTTATCTTGTTTTCTAGGATTTAGAAACTTATATAGGATGCCGCCGATTTTACGCGAGGATGTCTTGTCTATTTTGTCAGGTTTTACAGGTTATGTATGACAAGAAGAGGATTTATATTCTGGAGGGGAAGCTTTGATTGTTCATTTTCTTGGAGGAAGATTTAACCTGGCCATCCTATTATCCATACCGAGCGAATCAGGGGAGTATTTGATTTCATTCTCTTTATTTTTCACTTTTACATTCTTTACTTGAACATTGGGGACAATGTTCATCTTAAATGTAAGGGGAGGGTAAAAAGATGATACCTTACATATGCACTTTCGCTTGAGTTTGTTTTGTTTGATGGTAGATGTGTAATAAAACTATGAGAAATACTTGTTAGTGTAATTTTAGCGCCAAATTTAAAATTTTTTACAACATTTAGGAGTGAAACTTTAGCCATAGCAAGCGTCTCATGGATAGGAGATTGTATGACTAGCACATAACCGTATATTCAGAAAAATTTTCCACCCAAATATGTGAGGTTCGCCTTTAGATTTGATAGGAAAAGCATTTACTATTAGTGCTTATGAGTGTACCGGTAGCATTTAGATTCTAGAACTTGCGTTAGTGATGCATCCCGAGACCGCTAGTGAGACTACATTCGTGTAGTAGGATTTACTACATGATAAGAGGCATTAGGATTACCCTTGTGTTAAACCCGTATTATAATTACTTGACCATTTAAGTCATATTACTTGGCTAGTTAAGTCAACTAATTTTTCCCACACCCTTAGCGTTGTACTCATTTTTAGTACACGAAACCCCTAGTACACCCCTTCGAGCCTATCTTTTCGTTTCTAACTTTAAGCATTTTACTTAAAGGAAGAATTTGTTACACCCCACTTAAATGTACAACCAAATCGCCTTAGCCTTCCGTGTATGCGCTCATTTTTAGTGCATTATTGTTATTTGTTAAACCCTAAGTTAACTTTCTAATTGATTACATGGTTGCTAAGTCGAGTCATATCCTTGTACATATTGTTTTGGGACGATTGGGACTCATGGGTAAGTACTTATTTTATGGAGTAATGGGGAAGAACATCACTTATTACCCCCATATGTACGATAATCTTAAAAGTGCTCCAAGTGTTTGATTTTCTTAATTCGAGTCACTAGATTAGTTTATTGTAAAGTATGTAAAAATTCAAGTGTAAGGGGAATGTTCATTCCCTATGATGTATTATTCTGGATGGTAGGATAAGAGTGTATGCAAAAAAAAAAAAAAAAAAAAAAAAAAAAAAAAAAAAAAAAATCGGAAAAATCAAGAAAAAGAAAAAAAATAGAAAAAGGAAAAAGAGAAAAAACATACGGAGTACCATCCCTTTTTATTCTATGTTTATTTTATATTTTGTTATTTCTCATTTATTAGCTTAAGTCGAGTCTAGTCTTGGCTTAGCAACGCCACATGTACATGTAATTGACCAAGATTGTTAACTCGCCACCAGTAAAACTTCCTTTATCCAACAAAACCGTGTATTTCATATCCCTATACCTAACGTTACAACCCTTTAAAAGACCTCTTTGATAGTTTATCCTAGGTGCTTACGCCATGTGGTGGAGGTTTGATCCTTTCCCAAGCCTATGGTAATCTATTTTGCTATGACAGGTAGTGAGAGATATCTTCCGTTTCCATATTGTAATTTACACTTTATTACACCCGAGAGATGTGAGTATCTAAACACTATTTGTGAGGTGCTTGTGTATGACCTCCGTGCTTGTCTATTGGTCTTTAGTGGAACGATTATTTGGTGTAATTACTTTTGTATTAGTGTTAAATGACCCCTAACTTGTCTTTTGAGTAGAATAAAAGCTCATTTTCTTGAGGACAAGCAAATCTCAAGTGTAAGGGTATATGATGAGGCGAAAAATGATCCATTTTTAGGGGGTCATTTAAGCCCAAATCCGAATTTATTTGATCAAATATTGCCCTAAATCGTTCCTTTTGTGATTTTAGGTACTTTGGGAGAGAAATCTGGAAAAGGAAGCAATTCGGACGTTTTTGGAGCATAAAAGTGAAGAAAACGCCAAAGTCTTAATTTTCCATGCTGGGAACAGTGCATGACGGCGTCAAGAGCAAATCCTTGACGGCGTCAAGAGCAAATTTCCTAAATTTCCATGACGACCCAGAAGAGTTTTGACGGCGTCACGTAGGAAGGGCGTCAAGAGTAAAAGAGTCATGACGGCCTGGAAGTGTATAAGTCTTGACGGCGTCAAATGTGGATCTAGGCAGTCCGAGGAGTGTTTTGGCGGCGAGGTGACGGCGTCACAAGTTTATTCTTGACGCCGTCAAACCTATTTTTTTATATATAGTTTTCTAATTTTTCACATTTAAAGAGAGAAGTTTTGGGAGAAACCCTAAGTACGATTTTGGTGTAACTTTACAGGTTTTTCAAGGGTTCCAACCCCTTGATACCTTGCATGATTAATCAAGATAAGTGTTCTTCTAATTCAATCAATATGTCTATGTGTTGGTTGTCTATATCATGTTCTTGTCTTAATTCTATCATGCTAGGCTAGATCTCCTTTGTGTTTGCTTAGATCTAATGAAACCTAGATATTGATTATGTGTTGATTACTTGTTTATTCTTGTCTTGGATGAATGATTTATATGTTAGGCTTAAGAAAACTGGCAGATCTCCAATTGGTAACATGCTTGAACGTCTTAAGAAACATGAACCAACGCGCACTAGGTCTTTATTGGTTGTATTTAATGCATGAGCCACTGTTTACAATCCCTATAGTTGTGCTGGGCATGGTGTAGGAGGAGATAAGAGCTCATAGAATTGGGGAGTTATGTGTGCCACCCCATGAATGGTATTAAGGAATACGATCCGTCATCCATGCAATTATAACAAGTAATTAACGTGTAAAAGATATCTAGGGAGTAGTGAAATCTAAGTAAACACATTTTCTCCAATTACTGCTCACAACCTTAGTATAAATTAGTTTATTTTCATTTCTAGTATTTTATTTTGATTGCATCTTAGTATTGGGTTAGTTGAATAGCAACTAATTCCACCCACTCTTCCAAAACCCGAGATTTTTACTTGCTTTCCATAAAATATAAAAACACAAAAATAATCATCCCTCACCTTTAGAACTAGTATTTAGGTTTTCTAATCCTAGCGACACTATTCCTAAGCTGAACGATCAATCCCCCGGTACTTGTCACTATACTATACTACAACGATCAGGTACACTGCCTGGTGGGGGTTGTAAGCTTCTCGAGATCCCTCGAGAGGTAAAGCCTGTTGCGATTCCCACGCATCAACTAGACTCGACTTAAGCTAATAAATGAAAAATAACAAAAACATAAAATAAACATAGAATGAAACGGGATGGTAGTCCGTATTTTTATTTTTATTTATTTATTTTTTTTTTTATTTATTTATTTTTTTTTTGCATACACTCTTACCCTACCATCCAAAATAATACATAATAGGGAATGGAAATTCCCCTTACACTTGAATGTTTACATACTTTACAATAAACTAATCTAATGACTCGAATTAAGAAAATCAAAACACTTGGAGTACTTTTAAGATTAACGCACATACGGGGGTAATATATGATGTTCTTCCCCATTACTCCATAAAATAAGTACTTTACCCATGAGTCCCAATCGTCCCAAAATAATATGTACAAGGATATGACTCGACTTAGCAACCATGTAATCAATTAGATAGTTAACTTAGGGTTTAACAAATAACAATAATGCACTAAAAATGAGCGCATACACGGAAGGCTAAGGCGATTTGGGTGTACATTTAAGTGGGGTGTAACAAATTCTTCCTTTAAGTAAAATGCTTAAAGTTAGAAACGAAAAGATAGGTTCGGAGGGGTGTACTAGGGGTTTCGTGTACTAAAAATGAGTACAACGCTAAGGGTGTGGGAAAAATTAATTGACTTAACTAGCCAAGTAATATGACTTAAATGGTCAAGTAATTATGATACGAGTGTAACACAAGGGTGATCCTAATGCCTCTTATCATGTAGTAAATCCTACTACACGAATGTAGTCTCACTAGCGGTCTCGGGATGCATCACTAACGCAAGTTCTAGAATCTAAATGCTACCGGTACACTCATAAGCACTAATAGTAAATGCTTTTCCTATCAAATCTAAAGGCGAACCTAACATATTTGGGTGGAAATTTTTTCTGAAAGTACGGTTGTGTGCTAGTCATACAATCTCCTATCCATGAGACGCTTGCTATGGCTAAAGTTTCACTCCTAAATGTTGTAAAAAATTTTAAATTTGGCGCTAAAATTGCACTAACAAGTATTTCTCATAGTTTTATTACACATCTACCATCAAACAAACAAACTCAAGCGAAAGTGTATTTGTAAGGTATTATCATTTTACCCTCCCCTTACACTTAAGATGAACATTGTCCCCAATGTTCAAGTAAAGAATGTAAAAGTGAAATAAGTAAAAAGAATGAAATCAAATACTCCCCTGATTCGCTCGGTATGGGTAATAAGGTGGCCAGGTTAAATCTTCTTCCAAGAAAATGAACAATCAAAGCTTCCCTTCCAGAATATAAATCATCTTCTTGTCATACATAACCTGTAAATCCTGAGAAAACAGACAAGGCAACCTCGCATAAAATCGGCGGCAATCTACATAAGTTACTAAATCCTAGAAAACAAAATAAGATATAATGCTTGTGGAATGAAGTTTGCAGATTTCCTGGAGATTATAAAACTTAATAATTCAACAAAAACTTTAAAACTCCGTTAGAAAAACAAAACTGGTAAAATTTCCAGATTTTTTTTTACACGTGACGCCGTCAAGAGCAAGCTCATGACGCCGTCAGAAGTGACCTGCAAAAATTCTTATGTTAAGTTTCCGGAAAATTTCTGGAAAAACTTGGTCCTACTTCCTGGAAAATCCTGCAAAACTTCATTATGACTTAATACAAGCATTTGACTCTAACAATTACTAATATACATGTTCACTTAATATTGTGGAGAATCATGATCGGTTTGTTTCTTAAAAACATATTTGGGGTTTCCCCTTACACTTATCTTTTGCAAAAATACCTTTCGGTGGAGTTAAGACTAGGCCAAAACAACAAAGTAAAGTATTTCCACTTTTTAGTTTAGAAACATGATCTACCAACAATAAAAATAAAGCATGCATACGGAAGCAAATAACAAACAAACAAAATAAAATCACATAAAGCATGGGTTGCCTCCCAAGAAGCGCTTTTCTTTATTTACGAGTCTTGTAGCTAGACTCAAGGTCATGGGTTACTACGTGACCTCATCGTTGGTTCCACTCTCTAGGTCGTCTTCTAAGCTAGTATCGCTTTCATAGTGTAAGTACTTCGGGTCTTCGAACTCGAAGAGATATTCTCGATACTTAGAATCAAGCTTACTAACATCCTTAAAGAATCCACATGATAAATCAGAAGTGTTCTTATACCCTCTCCGAACATCATCATCACACAAAATAAGTTGGGAACTTATCCTATCAAGCCCGTCACAATCGATTTCCTTAAGGTCTTTTCTCTTGTACGACGTTTGGTATAAAACCCTCCTAATTCCATCAGCAAAGGTCATGATTCCGTTCCGGTCATCAACTATCAAATTAGTGATTTCACAAAAGGGTGCTCCAAAAACGACTTGTGATAACCTAGGGTCGACATAGTCTTCGATGTTGTCCACAATCGTGAATTCCATAGTGAATGCCATATTTCCTACGAACACCTGGATTTCATGATCTTTACCAACCACTTTCTCTCCCTTGTAAATCATTCCCCATCTGCAGATATTGTTATAATGGAATAGGGACATAAAATTCTTAGGCATGAATATGTTAATGTAGACGTTATCGAAGTACTTATGACCGATCATGCAGGGAATTTTGAGATTATTCGGATCACGCCTCCTTATCTTCCCTGATTCTCCGTCCCTTGATCCATATAGATTCCCCTCAAGGGAAGGACGATACTCGTATACCTCCTTATTACCCCTACGAAAAATTACCTTCTTAACACCATTGGTGAACAATGCACTTCCATCCTTCTCATCAAGGATTACTCCCGATTCATTGATAAATGGTTTCCCAAGAACAAGGTTGGTTAATGTTCGATTGGTGAGAGGGTCCACATCATCGACCACGGTGAGGGCAATATTGTAAACAAGTTCTCCAATCATAATTGATAGATTTCTTATTACCCTTGCATTATCGACTCTCTCGCACACTATGCGTTCTGGGAAGGCTTCTTGGTATAGGGAAAGGGGTATTATGTTGTCTGGGAAGCTAGGATCTATATGAATATCGGTTAAGAGCTTTTCCTTAATGGTGCAGGAGATCTTAAAAACTTTAGGGTTGCTTTCATTAGTCCTATCGCTACTCCCACTGGTAACATCCTCCATTTTTCTCTCGGGCTCCTCTAAAATAGATTTACCCAAAATGGCTGGATTTCTCGTATGCTCTTCCGATCTCTCTTTCCCTTCATCCGATTTGCTAGATTCTTGCGCGACGCACTGCTCGAATGAGTTGGTAGGGCTTCTGTCCAAATCGTCGTCCACCCTTGAGGTCTCATCTTTAGCTGTATGACCAATTTTTTCAGTTTGTTGTTGGTTCAGGTTAGGTGTAGAAGCAGATATCATGGTGATGGTGTTTACGAAATGGATTGGTCCTAGGGGGTTGACAGGTTCTTTTTCTTTCGGTGATAGATGTTTGAATAGCTTACTAGGACTTTTTATTTTCACAGGGGAGGTTGGCGGACTCATGATGGTAACACATTTGACCTCATCAACGTGAATAGGTTTATTAACAGCATGCTCTTTGATAGCAGTTAGCAGATTACAAATCTTGTTATTCATATCGGCCTGCTGTTGTCTAAATTTAGCCTCGAGCGTAGAGAGCTGTAATTCTTGAGATATAATGAATTTTCGCAAAGCATCTTCACAGCTTTGCCTAGGAATGCTTTGTGATGGAAAATGCTCGGACCAAGTGAGTGGTGAGGAGTTATTGAAGGATACGCTCCGCGTTTGGTACCCTCTGAAATTAGGTTTATCCTTCCATGCCTCATAGGCCTCGTCAGAAGTTCGAGGGCCTCGACACACGTGTGACGATGTGAATTCGTTATAAGCACGTTTTGGAAGCTCCGTGCAGTTATGAGTCTCGTGAGGGCCATTCCATAATTTACATGTATGCTTACTTGGCTTAAAGGCTTTTGAGCTTCGTAAGATTTTATGAGAGACTTGACTCGACCTTCAAGTTCCATGATCCTACGGTCGGGGGTGCTAGAGTTGTTCGAAGGCAAAGATATTGCCTTGACCATTTTGTTCAAATCACGGGGATCATTCCAAGTTTCGTTGTCAAAGAGAGCAAGATCTTCTATGAGTTCCCATGATTGTTCCGCACTTAGATCACGTAGCTTACCACCGGCCGATTGGTCAATGGCTCGCCTCGTGGAGAGATCGTTATGGTCATAAAAGATTTAGACTTGGAGCCAAAGATCTATGCCATGATGAGGGACTTTTTGGAGTAAGTCCTTGAAACGAGTCCAAGCTTCATAAAGAGATTCATTTTGACGTTGTTGGAACATCAAGATGTCATTTCTAAGCTTAGTAGTTCTCCCCGGTGGGAAAAATTGAGCAAGGAAACGAGTGGTGAGATCATCCCATGTGGTGATGGATCCCGCGGATAAACGCTCAAGCCATTGACTAGCTTGATCCCGTAGAGAGAATTGGAATAGGTGTAATCGGGTTGTCTCTCTAGTTGCAACATCTAGGTCGATGGAGTCTACGATTTTTAGGAAGTCCTTAAGATGTTGATTTGGATCTTCGGAACGAAGTCCATGGAATGCACATCCGCTTTGCACCAACCGGATGGTGTCGGATCGCAATGGTGTTTCGGTAGCCTTGGTGGCTAGGTCGGGAATACTCTCCTAAGGTTCGGGGCCTAAGAGGTTCTAGTGGTAGGTTTTGTTGTGGTGGGATGACGGGTTCAAAGATGTTCCCATCGTCCATGATGTCGGGTGGTGAAAAGTTACGAACAAAAACACAAAGAAATAAGATAGACTAAAGAAAACCTAAAAATAAAAATAAAATCTTACTAGAAAGGAATCTAGCAAGTAGACCTAATAAAAAGAGATTCTAACCTAGACAATAACTATTCCCCGGGCTGCGGCGCCAAAAACTTGATGTGTAGGGATTGCACCAGGCTTTACCTCTCAAGGGATCTTGAGAAGCTTACAACCCCCACCAGGCAGTGTACCTGATCGTTGTAGTATAGTATAGTGACAAGTACCGGGGGATTGATCGTTCAGCTAGGAATAGTGTCGCTAGGATTAGAAAACCTAAATACTAGTTCTAGAGATGAGGGATGATTCTTTTTGTATTTTTTATATTTTTTAGAAAGCAAGTAAATATCTCGGGTTTGAAGGATTTGGGCGGAATTAGTTGCTAGTCAACTAACCCAATACTAAAGATGCAATCAAAATAAAATACTAAAAATGAAAATAAAACTAAATTAAACTAAGGTTGTGAGGAATAAGTGGAGAAATGTGTTTACTTAGATTTCACTACTCCCGAGATATCTTTTACACGTTAATTACTTGTTATAGTTGCGTGGATGACGGATTGTATTCCTTAATAGCATTCATGGGGTGGCGTACTTAACTCCCCAATCCTATGAGTGCCTACTTCACTCCTATGTCGAGCCGGCTAAGAAGCTCCTAACATGGGATCATTAGAATTTACTCATGCATTAAATACAACCAATAAAACCTAGTACACATCGGTTCATGTTTCCTAAGACGTTCAAGCATGTTACCATTTGGAGATCTGCCAGTTTTCTTAAGCCTAACATTGAAATCATTCATCCAATACAACCATAAACAAGTAATCAACACATAATCAACATCTAGGTTTCATTAGATCTAAGCAAACACAAGATAAATCTAGCCTAGCATGATGGAATCAAGACAAGCACAAGATATAGACAACCAACACATAGACATATTGATTGAATTAAAAGAATACTTATCTCAATAACACATGTAAAGCATTCAAGGGCTGAAAACCTTTGAAAAAGCTGTAAAATACGTATATGGTTTGGCCTTAGGGTTTCTCCAAACTTGTCCCTCTTTATGAATGAAAATTAGAAAACTATATATAGAAAATAGAGGCTGACGGCGTCAAGAACAAACTTGTGACGCCGTCATCTCGCCGCCAAAATAATCCTCGGACTGCCTTGATCTACATCTGACGCCGTCATGTATTCCATTTTCCAGGCCGTCACACATTTAACTCTTGACGCTCTTCTTTGTGATGCCTTCATTTCTGTACTGGGTCGTCATGATCTTTACTCTTGACGCCATCAACTTCTTACTCTTGACGCCGTCACATACTGTTCCCAGCTTGGAAAATTAAGTCTTTGGCGTTTTCTTCACTTTTATGCTCCAAAAACGTCCGAATTGCTTCCTTTTCCAGATTTCACTCCCAAAGTACCTAAAATCACAAAAGGAACGATTTAGGGCAATATTTGATAAATAAATTCAATTCTGGGCTTAAATGACCCCCTAAAAGTGGTTCATTTTTCGCCTCATCAGCATTCCTATCTCAGCTGGTATGACGGCCTCTGTTCCGTAGACAAGGGAGAATGGCGTGTTGCCAGTACTGGTTTTGATTGTGGTGCGATGCGCCCATAAGACATGTGAGAGCTCGTCCACCCACCTTCCTTTGTGTCTGTCAAGGCGCGCTTTTATTCCTTCACCTAGGTTGCGATTTGCGCGCTCAACTAAACCGTTGGTTTGTGGGTGTTTTACTGAAGCGAAGTGTTGCGTGATGTTCAATTGCGCGCACCAATCTTTGAATGGGTTGTCGCAGAACTGTTTCCCATTGTCTGATATAATCTCTCCAGGCAGTCCGAAGCGACAGACAATGTTGTCCCAGACAAAGCGTTTGACTTGGTTTCCCGTGATGCTCACCACCGCCTTTGCTTCAATCCACTTTGTGAAGTAATCTATGGCTATGATGAGGAACTTTAGCCCTCCTACTGCAACTGGAAAGGGTCATGCGATGTCAATGCCCCACTTGTAAAATGGCCATGGTGAGGTAATGGGTGTTAGCTCTTGTTGTGGTCGGCGCGGAATTGGCCTGTGTACTTGACAATTGCTGCATTTCTTTATCAGATCGCGTGCGTCGCGGTGCATAGTTGGCCAAAAATACCCCGACCGTAGAGCGCTTGCTACCACAGATCGCGGCCCTGAGTGCATGCTACATGATCCAGTGTGGATTTCTCGGAGTACATAGTCTGCTTGAAGAGGTCCAACACATCTGAGCCATGGTTGCAAGAAAGAGCGTCGATAGAGTATGTTGTCTCGTAGTTCAAATCGCTGCGCTGTGCGCCGCACTCTTCGCGCGTCCTTATGGTCTTGTGGCAAGACTCCCTTGATAATGAACTCAATGATAGGTGTCATCCATGTAGGATCTTGTTCTTCTATCACCGTGGATACTTCCATCTCCAAGATTGATTTGTTTTGTAAGGTTTCTACCAATACCTGTTTTGATTAGTGCGCAAAGCTCGTGGATGCGATCTTGCTAAGCGCATCAGCCTTCCTGTTGTCCCCTCTAGGCACTTGTTTTATTGTGAACCTGTCAAAGTTTTTAATTAAGGACTTGGTCTTATCCAGGTATTGGATCATGTGTTCATCCTTGGCTTCATATTCACCTAGTACATGGTTAGCGACTAGCCGAGAATCTACGTTTGCCTCCAAGTTGCGTACACCCATTTGGATTGCAATGCGCAGTCCAGCTAGTAAGGCTTCGTATTCTGCCTCATTGTTTGTGGCTGTGAATTCGAAGCGCAGCGCATAGGTGAATTCCATACCTACTGGATTTGTGAGAATAAGGCCTGCGCCTGATCCATCTACACATGAAGACCCATCTGTGAACAGAATCCAGGGTTCCTGCAGATCTGTTTTGGTTGTAGAGGTTGGACTATCGCTATCTGGCTTCTCAACAATGAAATCAGCTAATATCTGTCCTTTGATTGCAGTGCGCGGTCTATATGAGATGTTATATTCACTCAATAGTACACTCCACTTTTGTAGCCGTCCTGATGCGTCAGGTTTAGAGATAACTTGTTTGATTGGCTGATCTGTGATTACAGCTATTGGGTGCGCTTGAAAGTATCTGCGCAGTCTTTTAGCTGCGAATACCAGAGCTAAGACCAGCTTTTCCATAGCGCTGTAGTTAGTCTCTGTCTTCTTCAGTGCTTTGCTTTACAAAGTATATGGGTGTCTGGACGGAGTTCCTATCTGTCAATAGTACTGCGCTAACTGCTCCATGAGTTGCCGATAAGTACATGATGAGCTCTTCCCCTGGTCGCGGTGCGACAAGTTTGGGAAGAGATGCCAGATGGTGTTTTAGTTGTTGGAAAGCTTCTTCTGCTTCTTCGGTCCAACGAAAGTCTCCCTTTTTAGTACACTTCGTGAGTGTTTTGAAGAGAGGAAGTGATTTGTCTGCTGACTTAGATAAGAAGCGGTTTAACCCTGCTAGCTTTCCATTTAATGACTGAACTTCTTTGAGTGTGCGCGGTGAGGGGAGATCAATAAAAGCTTTTGTTTTTTCTGGGCAAGGCTTGATTCCATCAGGTTCTATTAAGTATCCAAGGAACATGCCTTCGGTTGCGCCAAAGGTGCACTTCTTGGGATTTAACTTCATGTTTATTTGTCCCAATGTTCTGAACGTTTCCTCGATGTCGCGCACCAATTCATCCTCTATATGGCTTTTGATGACAAGGTCGTCAACGTAGACCTCCAAGTTTCGACCTACTTGTTTCTCGAAAGCTGTGTCCACCAATCGTTGGTATGTTGCGCCTGCGTTTTTTAAGCCAAAAGGCATTTTTGTGTAGTAGTAAACTCCTTGACTGGTGTGGAAGGCTGTTTTTTCTTCATCTTCGACTGCCATCTGGATTTGATGATACCCTTTGTATGCGTCTAGGAAGCATTTGAAAGGGTATCCGCACAGGGATTCTACTTTCCAGACTATTTATGGCAGTGGATAGCAGTCTTGTGGACATGCTTTGTTAAGGTCTGTGAAGTCCACACACATTCTCCAACTGCCATCGCTCTTCTTTACCATCACTGGGTTAGAGAGCCAGTCGTAATAGTATACTTCGCGCATGATGCCTGCGTCTACGAGTTTGTGTACTTCTTCCAGAATAGCTTTTGCACGATCTGGGGCCTGGCCGCGCTTCTTCTGTCGTATTGGGGGATATCCTTGTCGGATTTGTAGCTTATGCTTTGTGATAGAGCGTGGCACTCCTGTCATGTGTTTTGGTTCCCATGCAAAGATATCTAGATTCTTTTGCAGGAGTGCGCACACGGCTGCTTTACCTTTGTCAGATAAAGATCCTCCAATCGAAACTTGTTGGTCCGGGTAATCGGGGTGAATAGCGACCTTTAGGTTTGGAATTTTTTCTGTGCGCTGTTCTGGAATATTCTCCACTTCAGTGGTTACTGCGTTGCATTCTTTTGGTGGTACTGTTGTGTTATAAAGGGTAACAACTCCTCCTTCTACTGGGAATTTGAGCATCCCATGCGCTGTGGATAGCACAGCGCGCATGGACGATATTCCAGGTCTCCCAATGATACCATTGTATGGTGAGGGAGACTTTATTACCATGAAGTTTATCCCTGTCGCTGTTGAGTGTTGTTCATCTCCTACGACCACCAGCAAGCGCAATTGCCCCACAGGCCAAATCTTTTCTCCTGTGAATCCAGTCAGTGACGTTGTTGCTGGTATCAATTGACTTTAGATTTCAGGTTTTAGTCTTTTGAAACAATGATCGTATAGGATATCAGCGGATGCTCCTCCATCAATGTACATGCGGTGGATATCATGTCACCCCGTATGTATTTCAATAGTTAGAGGCTCTACTACTGCGTTGTCCGCAGCTAGGGTAGGGAAGGATATCTCTTTTTCTCGGGAGAATTTTTGGCTGACTTTTTGTTTTATTTTTCGTTGCCATGACTGTATCATGTATATGGTGTCAGCTTTTTCTTTGAGAGGTTCTTTCTTACCCCCATTCCTTTGTTTGTCCTTTCCCTCTTTGATGTTTTTTACAAGGTGGTCCATTCTGCCTTCCCTTACTAATTTTTCAATTAGTTGTCGTAGCTGGACGCACTCGTTAGTTGTATGGCCTTTTTGACCATGGTATTCGCAGTATCCATTCCCCACGCGCTTTTCCTCTGCGGTACGCATTGGTGGAGGTTTTGGGAAATTTGCACCTTCTGTTACAAATATTTCCCTCGGCGTTTTTGTGAGAGGGGTATATTTGTCATTGTCTCTTCCACTGCGGTAATTCCTGCTGCGGTTGTTATTCTGATCATTGGATTGTCTCCTAGGCTGTTCTTGTTGCCTATAATTCGAGTAACCCTTTTTGCTGTCCGCAGCGGCTGCTTCTCCTTGTATGAAGGATCTTGTGCGCTTTGTTAGCTCATCGAAAGTTTGGGGAACTTTGTCATTTAGCTTCCGGATAAGTTCTGGATTGTTAATCCCATTCATGAACCCTGAAATTTTTAGAATTTCGGGACACGCTTTGACCTGTATGCACTCATCCTTGAAGCGTTCCATAAAAGCACGGGTTAATTCCCCTTGGCGCTGTTTCACTCTGGCTAGTTCAACAGGGTTTTTAGCGCACTTCTTTCTCTGGGTAAAGTTAAGACGGAATGCTTTCCGTAATTCTTCAAACCCACCGATGCTTCGTCGTGGGAGTTTGCTAAACCATGTGCGCGCATTCCCCACCAATGTAGAATTAAACATATGGCACCACACAGGCTGCGGCCAGTTTTCGATAGTGGCAGCTGATTCGAAAACTTTTAGATAATCATCCGGATCACCTGTTCCATCATATGTTTTTACGTTAGTGGGCATGCGCCTCCTTTTGTGGTCGGAGTAATCACTGATGCGTCGTGTAAACGCATCAATTTTTTGGCGTCGCCATGGAAGAGATATGTCTTCATTCTCTTATTCGCGGCGTCTTCCACTTGATTTCCAGTGTCCTGTTTCCCTATCCTCGTTGTCCGAGGAGTCACTGGAGGGAGAGTAGTTTCTTTTTCGGCGCTTGCGCCGATTTCCTTCAGAAGAAGAGCTTGAGGGGCTTTCACTTGGGGACATTCTTTTCCCCAATCTGTCGCGAATTCTCTTGCTCCCAGATTTGGAGGACCCTTGGCTTGGTGAATGCTGAGGTCCTAATCGATCTTGTATCCCTCGACTGCCAAGTCTGGAGTGAACATTAGTGCGCCTCTCGATGCCTTCATATTCCTCTGAGTATTGTGAATCAGATGTCGTACCCAGCCTATCGTGGATAGTAGTATGTTTTTCGTTATCTGCGCGTCTTCCTCGTGGGTGGCGCAGTGGTGATGGTTCGCGTTCAGGACCAAAATTGAGCCGAGCTTGTAGGCTCGTACTTGACCTTCTCCTTGCTTCTTCTTGCATGAGGGCAGTTAGGGTTTCATAATTTTGGGATACAAAATTTCCCAACGTTAGGTTGGTTGTGTCCTCAGTTGCTGCAAGAATGTCTGCCTCAGTATTGGGCACCCTATCTCGGTTAGGTGCGCCTGGTGGTACAGTGTTGTCCACTGTAGGTACAGTTTGGTGAGGAGTAGTGAAGAGGGTGCGCTGGAGTTCCTCAACGATTGGGACCACTGTAGTGGTTTGGGTAGTCCTTACAGGTAGTTCTACCACTGGAAGTGGTTGGGTGGTTCCCGCCTCTTGGTGACCAGGTGCGCTGGTTGTCCCAGCAGTCTGCCTAGGGGTCGAATTTTGTTGATTCTTCCTCTGGAGGTCACGTGTTTTTTCCAACTGCGGAGTCCGCTGGCTTGAGTTCTTATTTTTCGTCATTCTAGTTCTTTAGTTCTTAGTAGGGGTCCCACGGATGGCGCCACTTGTTGATACAAAAGTTGGGCGTTCCTGATTATGGGCTCTTGCTCTCGTACCAATTCGCTTCTTAATGCTTGAAACCTGCGCACTAAGAAAATAAACAACACCGTTAGGCTTATCGTGGGATTGTCTCCCACGATTAGACTCCGGCGTGAGAGTAAGTAATCGGTTTAGGGTTCTCGTAAAGAGTTTTAGGGTTTGTAAATCGTACCTTGAATGAGAATTATGTCATTCCTTATATAGGCGCAGAATCCTTGCAGGGTTCGTGCTCCTTACGTTTCGCACACATGGTGCTTATCCGGGTTAAGGATATCCATTCCAAAGATAGAAGATCTCTATCTATTTCGTATATAGTTTGGTTGGGCTTGTGTGAGCCCATTCCTGTTACTGATGCGGCCCAAGTTATAATGGCCCACGCATGGTGGCTTTAGGCCTTAGTAATGTTTAATATTTGGGCTCGTGGCCCATATATAGACTATACGTCATCATCATATGAATAGTAAAATTTTCGAACGCTTCTCGGAATCTCAAACTAACTCCGAAAACGATGAATAGTAAAATGATGAATAGTGATCGGTGAATAGTAAATGATGAATAGTAACTTCCAAAATGAATAATGAAATTTCGACGTTTGAAAAAGGACCTGAAATTACGAGTTGTGACAGTCTTCCCCTCTAACAGGAACTTCGTCCCGAAGTTCAGTTTGTGTTGGTCTCTGAAGTGTACGCGGTGACTAGATGTGGGTATTTGAGTCGCATTGCGGTAATAAAAGATAGGACATTCATTAGATCAGAATTCGTTAATAGTACATGAAACTTATACGATAGAACGTAAAATAAAACACAAAAGAAATACAACACTAGGTGTTTTAGGCTTTGGTTTTCTTGTTCCTTAGCTCCGGGCAGTCCTTTCTGAGATGCCCTAAGTTTCCACATTTGAACCAACTTCCTAGGATCCTCTGATTTGTGGGTTTCCTACAGTCCTTAGTTAGATGACCCCGCTTCTTGCATATTACACACGGTTCACCGCAATGACCTGGGTGATGGAGATTACACATGTTGCAGTAAGGTAAATTTCCAGTATATCTTTTCTTTGTGCGCGGTCCTGCAGCATAGGCTCTAAACACTTCTTGTCCTTTGTTTGGCTGCCATTCTTGATCGTTTCCTTGGTTGTCATCCTTTTTCCTCTTGTTTTCGTTGTTGTTGTTGTTGTTGTTGTTGACAGTAGTTTCTTGCTTCATCACTTGAGCCATAAGCTTTTGAGACATTCTGATAGCTTCATCCAGCGTGTGTGGTTCAGACGCAATTACGTTCCCACTGATGTTGGGTGGTAGTCCACCGATGAAATTTTCTAACAGCTTTTCATTATCTAGAACCATAGTTGGACATAGCACAGCCAACTCCTGAAACCTTCGGATATATGCCTCGATATCATTACCTGCTGTCACTAGCTCATAAAACTCCGTTTCCAACTTCTTCAATTCGGTACGAGGGCAAAACTTCTTAGTCATCAATTTCTTGAATTGATCCCAGGTGAGCTTGTAGGCATTTTCCATACCAATCGGTTGAGCATAAGAATTCCACCATGACATAGCTTCATCCAAAAGCATACCAGTAGCGAATTTTACCTTGCTGACATCAGGACAGTTGCACATGAGGAACACATTCTCAGTCTTTTCAAACCAGCGAATCAAAGCAACCGCTCCTTCAGTGCCCTTAAACTTGATGGGATCACCAATCTTAAAATTTTTCCAAGTGCATTCACGCCTATTATTGGATTGTTCATTCGTCCCTGTCTGTGAAGCGGCCTCAGCAGCCCTTGTAGCTACTTTAGCTCTCTCGATCTCTAGAGCTTCGGCTACACTATCCTTAACAAGTTTCTGAATAACAGCTAGTGTCATAGTTGGGTAGCTTTAACTTTCCTTGGCGGCATAGCTCTTCAAAACAAGAAAAGAAGGGTGAAACATATATAAGACGTTTCCTAGTAGTAGGTGTTCGAGAGTGGATTGTCATAGAATGAAAGCTTGATGTTGCGATATGACCAGTTGACGTGGTTCGAGTGGTTCTGTGATATCCTGAGATTTCTGTTGAGTTTTAAATGGTCATAATGTACCGAGGGATCCTCCTTATAAATGGTATGGAAAGTCTTTCCTAGGGAGGTCATTGATAATATCCACTTATCAATATAGAGAGTAGTGAGTAATGAGTGACATAGGAATCTATAGAGTGTCACCTAATTTCTATATATATATGGGGATGGGGAAAGGAAATGATAGTGATGGTGAGAAGGGAAAAGACTGTGACAACTGTGACAAAATGAGATTGTAATAAAAGAAAATACTGTGATGTAAGTGTATTGTGCATAAAGGTGAAGATTCATGAGATGAAATGACCAGTTGACGTGCTTCCAATCGGTGGTTCACGAAGTGATGAAAAGTATGAATGTTCTTGAAACGTTTGAGTACGCATACACGAATGAAACATTTGGAAATCGAGTAAAGGATTCAATCCAGACAAAATCTTATTATAACCATTCTCAGTGTTGCAAAATTCATCTCTGAGTCAGACATAGGTGGTCAGCCTATATCTCACTATCCCGGGTTGAATATAAATGACCAGTCTATATTCCACCGAGGTTCCATGAATTTTGAAATACTCAGCTCAGTTATACTAAGACTATGTCCTTCACAAATACCAAGACGTTCTGAAAGACTAAGGCAAGTGACCAAACTCGAGGTCGAATGATGAAACTATGCAAGGAAAAACATAACGCGGTGACATATACGATACGTGAACATGCTCATATGAAAGACAATTATAGTAATCAACAAGAATAAATGAATATAATATATCAGATAATGAGACACAAATCTCATCACCTATGTCAGCAACTAACCACAAATGAGGCTTCAGCTTGGCAGGCACGCACGTGACGGTCATAGGGTTAAGTTTTCATGAAAGTAGCTATAGTCTAGATTTTAAAAACACTTAGTTCGCTATAGCCAAAGCTCTGATGCCAATCTGTGACACCCCCAGAATCGGGTCCAGCAGAAGCATACATGTAGCTGGGGTGTAACTCAATTGGTATTACAACACAAGTTCAAAAATGGTTTTAACTTCAATCATTTAGAATAAAATCATTTAACCAAAGTGTTGAATTTACATTGTTAAAAGTAGTGCGGAAGTAGGCCTTTAAAATAGTTAAAAACGGTCCCCAAATGAAAAATCAGAGTCTTCTATGACCATGCCATGCTGATGAGTGTCTAAATACTCATCATTTTGTATCAATCTGAACTACCAAAACATACAAAAACACTCAAAAATGCATCATATTACTTAAAATATCTTAGAAGTGTGTTTTATATGTTTCAAATACAAAATATGCAAAAACAAATGAAAAACGTACAAAGTTTGCATAATTGGCAGTTTCAGTCCCTCAATTTTCAAATATTGTCAAAACTAGTCCCTGAAGGTTTAAAACAAATGAAAAGTCAACTTAAGTCCTTGGGAAACCAAAAATATTCAAAAATGATCCCTGGATGAAATTTTACACAAACTGGCAACTTTTACCCCTCAAGTTACAAAATTGGCAAAAATGGTCCCTGGGTATTCAAAACTTGGAAATTTACAAATAATACCCTTGTACTATGCATGAATGACAAAATGGAACAATTTTGATAACATTTTGAGAAATTACATCCACAGTCCCTTAAAAATCCAAATTTACATAAATGGTCCCTGGAGTTTGAAAAATTACAGAAAAGGTCCCTGGATATTTTTAAAATGGAAAAATCATAAATTTGGTCCTTGGTTTATCTAACTTTGCAGGTTTGGTCCTTATGTGAAAAGTTTGGAGGACTTGCAAATAGGTCCCTCAACTTTACAAGTTTGGCAGAAATAGTCCCTGGGAAATAAAAAATGGAAATTATCAAATACTACCCTTGTAGTATTCACACTTGGCAAGAAAAACCCTATGAATAATTTTGGAACAGTTGCAAATCATACACCTTAACTTTGTCAAAATTACATTTTTAGTCCTTGTGAGAAATACAAACCAAACCGGATCATTGTTATTTAATAAACCCAAAAACCAAATCCAATCCAAACACCCTCACTTAGCCCACCCCTTTTATTTCTTTGGGCCTGTTTTGTTTCCCAGCCCACCAGATAAACCCAACGCACCCTTTTAATAATAACGGGGGTTGACCCCAGTCAAACACCCCAAACCGCCAAAACCACCACCACCACTGTACACCCTTCTCCTCCACCCCTGCTTCACCAATACCAGGTGGTTTTCCCACCACATCCTCACCTTCCAGCTCACCCTAACCACTCTTCCACCTCACACACCAAACCACATAGGCATTTAATGCTTTCTCCACAATTTTTCAATCCAAACTACTTCACAACCTCTGTTTCTTCCATAAAAACCCAACTTGTCCTAAAAACCTTCTCCTTTGTCCCCTGACACCTCCACAACACTCCAATTAACCTTAATTATTCACCTTTGGCCCCAAGTTAACGTGGGGACTTTTGGCGCCAATTTCAGTTTAAACGGCTGAGATTGATTCAGAGCATTGGATGGCTGTGATTGAAGTGGGAAAGACTCAGAGCACTTCAAGAAACCCTAATGGGGACTTATAAAAGGAAGAGAAGTACAGAAGTGGAAGATATAGTTTATCTTAGATTAAGAAAAATCGTATAAGTTGTAACTTGTTATCTCAGTTAATTTTCAAGCTTTTAAGCTTTGTATTAGTCAATTAAGGTGTAATCTCAGCTTTTGTAATAATAAATTTCAAGGTTTAAGTCATATCTCAGTTGGTGCAATTTTCAAGTTAATTTCAAATTTCTTAATCATGTCTAATATTGGTTGTAATGAATGATAAGGATCAATAAGTTCACATAAGCTCCTAAGAAGCTCATTTAAGCTTTTAGATACCCTAAAAGCAGTTTAGTAATTAAAAAAGCTCAAAAATAAAAAAGGTCAACGAAAGTCAAACTGATTGGTTCTTGGTTATAAGCAATTGGAGCAGGGCATATTGTGGATGGTCCTGGGTTAGAATCCATTGGTGGATGTTAGGAAAAGTTTCTGTGTCCTTGGATCATGGTTTGATCAGGAAAGCAATCTTGTAAGTTATCAAAAAAAATCTCATTTCTGCTTTTGTACCATTGATTTGCTTATTGCTTGCTTTCTCATTTTAATTATGCTTATTTAGTCTTAAATAATAATAATATAACATTAGAATATTATCTTGTTTATTGGAAATCATAATTGCTAAAACTTAAAAGTTTCACAGTCAATCTAGTATTATAAGTAATCTTGTGTATCTGTGGTCATTATCTTTTTCTAAGCACTTATTAATACTTAATATAACATAATAAGTTATGTTGGATCAGTAGGATAAGATTTTATAGCCTTTAGCTACTTAAATCTCAAAACAGTCTAAGTATAAGGAGTGTTTGGATCAGGTTGTTCATCTGAGTTCAAGGTAGTTTGTGTTATTGTTTTTGCTTGCTTTAAGTCTTATAGTGTAATACTAGCTCAGAAAAACAAAAATACCAAAGTCTTAATTAGGTAAAAGTCAAAATCACAAGTATTTCTTCACCACAGTTAACTGTGGTGGAATCTGAGTCCATAACTCATCATATCTACTCATAAGTTATTAGAATAACTTAATTAAGTCTTATTATAACTTATTACAACATATTCAGTAAGTAGATTTAGCTCAAAGTTCATCAAAGTCAATTGTTCATAAAAATCAAAAAGTCAAAAATTCCAAGTGTGTCAAATTAGCAAGTTTTTCTTCATGATCCATAGGACTCATTAATAATTGGAAATCCAAACCAGTTGTTGAATTGTGTTGTGTGGTAGCTTAACTTAATCTGTCAAAAATAAAATCTAGGTTTGAAACTCATTTGCTTATTAAAAAGCTCAACCAAAGTACCTTGCAGGGCAAAAACATTGCCCTGTGCACAGGTTTTAGTCAAAATACCAAGACCCCTAGTGTGCTCTCCAGTGGACCCCACACCCTAGGTTTCAGCTTAATTGTAGCTTAATACATCAGCTTTTCACATCTAGGTTTAGTCTAGCCTTTAGCTTATTGTAGCATAGCTTTTAGGACCTTAGTTTGTAACTTATTTCAAAAAGGTATACTGAGCACTCAGTGTATGATCACAATTTCAAGGGCTCACACAGAGCTTATTAGTAAGCCAAAAGCTTAGCTTCTTGGTTTAATTTGTAGCTTATCAACCCATCTTTGAACCCCTAGGTTTAGTTTGAACCCTCTTTTACTTTTGTGGATCCCACACTCATTGAAAGTGGACTGCAGGGCAGACCAATACCCTTTGCACCAGCTTACCACTACCACACCACCAACTTTAGTGGTGGCTGCAGCCCACACCAGTAGGTCCCACACCTCAAACTTAGCTTCTTACAACCCCCCTCCTACCCAGGTTCAAAACTTGACCCTTAGTTTGACCTATAGATCAGTGGACCCCACCTAAACTTGTCCCCAACCTCTGTCCCATTTCTGAGTCAGAACTCAAATAAGCAAGTGCTTATTTGAGTTTTCCAGCTTATCCTAGGAGCTTATCTCATTACATCTAGCTTAAATAGGTATAAGTAACTTAGGTGAACCTAGTTTAACCATAGTGGACCCCACATAACCTCAACTTGGCTTATTTCTTAGTTTGGTCAACCATAGTCAACTGTATAAGCTAATAAGCACTTACAGTGCTTATTCTTGATTTCCCAAGTAGTTGTCTTTGTTAAAGTTTCATTATTTAAGTATTTAAGTAGTTTTATAAAAGAAAAACCAGAAAAAGCAAACATAAAAATAGTGATAGCTTCTATTTAATAGAAATTATCTATTTAATTTTCATCTCAGCTTATTAATAAGCACTTGTCCAATTTTATAATTTTATAAATTACCTAGTACCTTTAAGTAGTTAAAATAATTTTCTTAGAATTTTCCTAAGCAGTTTACTATTTATTAGATTTAAAACTAGTTTAAATAATTAAATAGGTAATATTAGTAATTAAATAGATTTCTTTAATTTTAATTAACTAAAGTAGAATTTTATATTTTTCTTAAGTTTTATAAAGTAGTTAAGACTTTTAAAAAATAGTTTCATAATTTTCACTGTCCATTTTCTAATTTTCTTATTTAATTTAATTAAATTAGATTTAAAATAATTAATAGGTAATTAATTAGTGGAATAACCTTAAATATAATTTTTAGTAGTTTTTATAATTTTATAGGATTCCTGTGATGGTTAATTAGTTTTATAAATTTTATCATAATTTTCTAAGCTAATTTAGTATTAATAGTAATTTAAAATAGTTAAAATAGTTTAATTAAGTTAAATAGTTTATAATTAATAAAATACTCATAAAAAGACAAAAATATTTATTTTCATTTTTTATACTTTCTTCAAGTTCTTATTTAGGTTTAGAAATTATTTATTTAAGTTTTTAGGTTAATTTGTAATAGTTGTAATTTTTTAGTTAAATTAAAATTAAGTTTTAAATTAGATTTTAATTAGTTTTATTAATTAAATAGTAATTAAATATTATAATAATCATTTTCATAGTTTCAATTTTATTTTCCATTTTCTTTAATTTTAAGTTTTCAAAAGTTTCACTTTTTACCCCTGTAGTTTGTAACTTGTTAAAAACTATTTTTCTCTGTCTGTTATCTGATTATCTGATTTTGTGCTTATATCTGTATTTCTGTTATAGTTTTATAATTTCCAAATATCAAGCAATCAGTAGTATAATCAACCCTCAAATCATCTTTGTTACTGTCCTCAGTACCACTCACTCTCATACTCGTTTACAAATACAATTTCAATCTCGTTGGGATTTAACGACCCGGAGATTTCCCTGTACTTCCACGGTCAATATTAACTTGCACTTTCTCCCAGGTGGGCCTAACAGCTGCACACGGCTGACTGGTTGGTTTGGGAGGAGTCAACACGGGGTTGTTGCGGGGAGGTTGTTGCGTATTTCAAGTATTTCTTCACCACCACCGCTGCCGGGGAGGTTGTTGCGTATTTCAAAACGGTAAAAGTTTAGTGGTTTTCAAAAACCCTCCTGTACAAATACCACCACTTTGTAAATTTTTAAGAAAAGCAAATCATATCTGAAAACGTTCATTAACATTTCTCCTGAAGTGTTAACAACACCAAACAAATCATAAACAACAAAACAAACTGTGAAGTTAAATTACTTCGTTGTCTTTAAGATTACAACCTGAAACAGCTGGTATAAGGTAAGTTCTGACATTAAATTGCGAACTGAAGAGGAATACATTTATTTCCTCCCGCTAGCCTGCGAGTAATCTTAAAGGAACGATTACGGTTAACGAATCAGTTCCAAAAATATTTTCCAAGTTTTTTCACCCATACACGAAAAGCCAAAAACATTTTACTGTGAATATAATTACATAAAAGTTTACCACCGCAAACCAAGGCAGAACACCTATCAACTGGGGGTGTGAACATAATAAGTTCCCAAACCTAAAAGATTAAAAACTTACCATTGTATCCTTGTGAATAGTGTACCTTTTTTAAAGGAGCTGTTCATTTGTGATTATTGGGTTTAAGTTCACTGTAGTTTTGCCTCGATCTTGTGTTGAAAAATAATTTTTGTGCATGCGCACTCGTTCACAAACAAAGAATAAAAAGAAGAAAAACGTACCCGAGTTACGTACTGTTACAGAAGAACACACAATCAAAATGAACGACGAGCCCCCATTCCTTCCCAAGGATGAACCAGTTCCTGACACCCGAACTATGGAGGAACTGTGTCAACCTACCATGCAAGGGAGGGGTGGACCAATTGCACCACTCACCATTGGAGCCACGGATTTTGGATTAAAACACCACATGATACAACAGATCCAGAATACGTGCCAGTTCCACGGATTGCCAGGTGACGATGCCAACAGGCATCTTGACAAATTTTTAACTGTCACCCAAAGCATGAAACAACATGGCGTCGCCGAAGACAGCCTGCGTTTATACTTGTTCCCCTATTCTCTCACTCATCATGCAACTTCATGGTTCGATCGACTTCCAAAGAATTCGATCCATACTTTTGATGAGATGATCACTAAATTTCTGGCCAAATACTTTCCACCATCTATGGTCACAAAGCTCAGGAATGATATCAGCAATTTCAGACAGCTTCCCGAAGAGTCCTTATTTGAGGCATGGGAACGCTACAAACTTGCTATTGATAGGTGTCCTAATCACAATATGCTTCTTGTCACCATTATTGATACCTTTTATAATGGATTAACACTCCGTCATCGTGACACCATCAATGCTGCTGCTGGGGGCACCTTTATGAAAAGGACCCCTGAAGAGTGCTACGACTTAATAGAAAACATGACTGCCCATCATAATTTTTGGGACTCCTCTGCTGAGAGGAATGATTCATTTAAGTCTGTAACTCCGGCAAGCAATGAAATATCTATCCTAGCTAAAAAGCTGGATGATTTGTCTACAACATTTTTGCGTATCCATCAGACAAATCCAAATCAGGTCAAAGTTGTTAACCCAAGTTGTGAAACTTGCGGTGGTCCACATCCTTACACAGAGTGCCCAGCTTCCGGTGGCTTTTCTCGTGAAAACGTGTCTGCAGCTCAAGGTTCCTATAATACGGGAGGTAATTCTTACCAACCGCAAGGAGACCGAAACCTTTTGAGCTACCGATCCAATAACTACATCGGACCACCAGGGTTTAATCAATCCTAGAACCAAAATGGTCAAAACAAAAACCAGAATTTTAACCAGAATCAGAACCAGAACCGAATGAACCAAGGTTATAACAACCAAGGGAATTTCAACTCTGGTCAAAACCAGGTTCAACAAAATCAGAACCAGGGGAATTATAACAGAAATCAAGGTCAGAACAATTACCCACAGGGTAATTTTCAACAACAAAACCACTTCCAGGGTAATAACAACCAGCAACATGAGAATATCCAGAACAATCGGGCTCAAAATTTTCCAAACCAAAATCAAGCCATTGTTCCAACTGGACCATCATCTGATGAGTTACTAAAACAGTTTTTGAAATCCCAAGATGAACTGAACAAAATGCTGGTTAGTCAAATATCTAATTTGCAGAAGTCTTTAAATGATCGACCCTCGAGCTCAGGTACAACTCTACCTAGCAACACGATCGCTAATCCGAGGGGCGATGTAAAGGCGATCACCACAAGAAGTGGAGTTTCTTACCAAGGACCTACAGCTCCCTCTACCTCATCTCCTATCCCTGTAGAGGAATGTGAAACTGAGGATACTACGGATACGGTACTTCCTAAAAATAACGGAGGTACCAATGACATCCCTCCTCCAGTTATCCCGGTCCCGACTCCCCCTAAAAGGGTCGTGTTTGAAACTACCGAAGGTCCTGTTGAAAATTCAAAAGCCAACCCAAAACTAACAATTCCATATCCCTCACGATTGCAAGACCAAAAGCTCCGTGAAAAAGCTAATCATCAGATGGAAAAATTCTTTCAGATTTTCCAAGAACTACACTTCGATATTAGTTTCGCGGATGCTCTTCTTTTAATGCCCAAATTCGCATCGACAATCAAAAATCTGTTGAGCAATAAAGAAAAACTGTTTGAGATGGCACGAACTCCACTCAATGAGAACTACTCTGCAGTTTTGTTGAAACAGCTTCCCGAGAAGCTAGGAGACCCCGGGAGATTTCTAATACCATGTACTTTCCCGGGTATGGTTGAATGCTTTGTCTTGGCCGATCTTGGTGCAAGCATCAACTTAATGCCTCACTCAGTTTGGAAAAAGCTCTCTCTTCAGGCACTTAGTCCCACATGCATGACTCTCGAGCTTGCAGACCGTTCAATTTCACGTCCCCTCGGTATTGCCGAGGACGTATTTGTGAGAGTGGGAAAGTTCCATTTTCCGGCAGACTTTGTCGTTGTTGATTTCGATGCAGATCCAAGAGTTCCTCTCATTCTTGGGAGGGGATTCTTAAGAACTGGACGTGCATTAATCGATGTTTTCGATGAGGAAATCACGTTACGAGTTGGCAATGAAGCGATTACGTTCAACCTTGATCAAACCTCGAGATACTCCTCGAATTATGATGCTGAATCGGTCAACCGAATTGATGTCATTGACATTGCATCCGAGGAGTATGCTCAGGAATTCCTTGGATTCGCTGATAATTTTCCGAGTGGCAATCCCACTATTTCTTCTGATCCCATAATCGCTAATTCTTCTCCTTCCCTCACTCCGTTTGGGGGAAGTGATTTCGTCCTTGAGGAATTAGAGGCCTTTCTCAAAAGTGATTCAGTTCCCGAAGGAATTGATTACCAAGAGATTGACCCGGAGGGGGATATACTTCTCCTTGAGGAGTTATTGAACAAAGATCCTTCTCCCATTCCTGTTCTACCTCCACAACTTCATAAGGTGGAAGTCAAATATGTTGAGAAAAATGATGACTTTCCCGAGGTTGAACTTAAGGACCTGCCTCCTCATCTAGAATATGCATTCTTGGAAGGTAACGATAAGTTACCGGTCATTATTGCAAAAGACTTAAAGGATGAGGAGAAAACTGCGCTGCTTAAGGTTTTAAGGTCCCACAAGCAAGCAATTGCTTGGAAGCTCTCAGACATAAAGGGTATTAACCCGGATTTTTGTACACACAAAATCCTAATGGAAGAGGACTTTAAACCTACCGTGCAGCATCAACGAAGGGTAAATCCGAAAATCCACGAAGTTATAAAAGCTGAAGTTATCAAACTTCTTGATGCGGGATTGATTTACCCTATATCTGATAGTCCTTGGGTAAGCCCAATACATTGTGTTCCAAAGAAGGGTGGCATCACGGTTATCACAAATGAGGACAACGAGTTAATACCAACTCGTTTGGTTACAGGGTGGCGAGTATGTATTGATTACAGAAAGCTTAACGAAGCTACCCGTAAAGACCACTTTCCTCTGCCCTTCATGGATCAAATGCTCGAAAGACTAGCGGGAAATGAGTATTATTGTTTCCTTGACGGCTTCTCGGGTTACTTCCAAATTCCCATTGATCCACAGGATCAAGATAAGACTACCTTCACATGCCCTTACGGGACATTTGCCTATCGCCGCATGCCTTTTGGGTTATGCAATGCACCAGGCACTTTCCAAAGGTGCATGATGGCTATTTTCCATGACATGATTGGAAAAACCATGGAGGTATTCATGGATGACTTCTCAGTCATCGGGAATTCTTTCGACTCGTGCCTCTCCCACTTAGAAAAAATGCTTCAACGTTGTGAAAACACTAATCTTTGTCTAAACTGGGAGAAGAGCCATTTTATGGTTAAAGAGGGCATTGTCCTCGGCCATAAAATTTCAAAAAGTGGGATTGAGGTCGATAAGGCCAAAATTGATGTTATTGCTAAACTGCCTCATCCCACCACTGTTAAAGGAATAAGGAGTTTTCTCGGACATGCCGGGTTCTATCGGAGATTCATTCAGGATTTCTCCAAAATAGCCCGGCCTATGACTCATCTTCTTGAAAAGGATGCTCCTTTTATCTTCTCGCCAGAGTACATCGAAGCCTTTGAAATTTTAAAGAAAAGGCTTACCGAGGCACCAATCCTTGTTGCCCCCGACTGGGACTTACCCTTTGAACTTATGTGCGATGCTAGCGATTATGCTATTGGTGCAGTTCTGGGGCAACGCAAAACCAAACATTTTCAGCCAATACACTACGCAAGTAAGACCATGAACGAAGCTCAAACACACTATACCACCACAGAAAAAGAATTATTAGCTGTGGTATATGCCTTCGAAAAATTTAGGTCTTACTTAATCTTAAACAAAAGCGTGGTGTATACGGATCATTCGGCTTTGAAATACCTGTTCACTAAACAGGATGCAAAGCCAAGACTACTCTGTTGGGTCCTGCTCCTCCAGGAATTCGATATTCTCATAAGAGATAAAAAAGGAGCAGAGAACCTTGCAGCTGATCACTTGTCCCGGTTAGAAAATCCTCATCAGGATATTCTCGAGAGAAAAGAAATTAATGAAACTTTTCCTCTGGAGACTCTAAATCTCATCTCTAACCGGGATGATGCCACCACCCCATGGTTTGCCGACTTTGCAAACTACCGTGCGGGAAATTTCGTTGTGAAAGGGATGTCGTCCCAACAGAAAAGAAAATTCTTTAAAGATGTAAAACATTACTTCTGGGACGACCCCTACTTGTTCAAAATATGTGCGGATCAAGTCATCCGACGGTGTGTCCATGGCCAAGAAGCCATGGAAATTCTTAAAGCTTGTCATGATGGACCCACGGGGGGACATCATAACCCAAACTACACCGCCAAAAAGGTGTTTGATTCAGGATTCTTCTGGCCCACGATCTTTAAAGACGCCCATGAACTTATCAAAACCTGTGAGGCTTGCCAGCGTTACGGGAATATTTCCAAAAAGAATGAGATGCCACAAAATGCCATCCAAGTCTGTGAAATATTTGATATGTGGGGCATTGATTTTATGGGGCCATTCCCGTCTTCACGAGGGAATAAGTATATACTCGTCGCTGTTGACTATCTGTCAAAATGAGTTGAGGCAAAAGCCTTACCCACCAATGATGCCCGAGTAGTTGTTAAATTTTTAAAGTCTCTCTTTGCCAGATTCGGGACTCCTTGTGCCATTATCAGTGATCGTGGTACTCACTTTTGCAATGAACAATTTGCGAGAGTAATGCTGAAATATGGTGTAACTCACCGTCTTTCTACAGCATACCACCCCCAAACAAGTGGGCAGGTGGAGGTCTCAAATCGGGGTATTAAGAGAATTCTCGAGAGGACGGTTGGTGAAAACCGTGCCTCTTGGTCGGATAAGCTGGACGATGCATTATGGGCTTTCCGCACTGCTTACAAAACACCCATAGGGTGTACTCCATATAAGCTAGTGTACGGGAAAGCATGTCATCTTCCGATCGAATTAGAACATAAGGCCTATTGGGCCTTAAAACATGCAAATTTCGACCTTCAGACAGCGGGTGATCACCGTAAAGTTCAACTAAACGAACTAAATGAATTACGTGATCAAGCTTATGAAAATTCTTTAATCTATAAAGAAAAGACTAAAAAGATACATGACTCTAAAATTAAGAACCGCGTTTTCAACGTTGGTGACAGAGTTCTTCTTTTCAATTCAAGGTTAAAAATTTTCTCGGGAAAACTAAAAACCCGTTGGTCTGGACAATTTACTATAACCAAAGTATACCCATATGGAACTGTTGAGTTATTGCAACCCGACGGTCCCAATTTTAAAGTAAATGGTCATCGGTTAAAACACTATTTTGGAGGGGACATACAACCAATGGTTGTCCCGGATCTCCAAACGTACCCCATGGACCAATAAATTCGGGGTCGAGTCAAGCTAGCGACTCGGTTAACAAAAACAAGTTTCCCCAAGGACAATTTTAATTCGGGGTCGAGTCAAGCTAGTGACTCGGGAATCAAAAACAAGCTACCTCATGGACAATTCAATTCGAGGTCGAGTCAAGCTAGCGACTCGGTAATCAAAAACAGTAGCAATATGGGTCGTCACCCATATTTCTGTCTTCTCATCCCTTTCTAACACCCTAGTGTGGGGGAGACGAACCATATGTTGTACATATGTAAAATATTTTTTCAAAAAAAAAAAAAAAAAAAAAAATGGTATAAGACAAATAAAAAGAAAAAAGTGAGTTTGTATGTAAATAGAGTAAAATAAAAAGGTTAATAGTATTGCCTCCTTACGTTCTAAAGTCTTGGTGGGACACCAAGTACTGTGAATATTGAGGGCAATATTCAGTTCTAAGTGTGGGGGAGCGTTCTCACGAATGCAAAACACATGTTCCATCAAGAACCCCCATTTGATCAAAATTATCAGTTTTTTCACACTTAGAAATGCAAATAATGGTATCAATCCTCCATGTCTAACCCACAACAGGATTGGCTAGTCCAGGAGCAAACGGCTCTTGGTAAAGACATCTCAAAACCGTTGATGGCTTGCAATTTGCCAAAAATTGTATGGTTCCTCAACTCCCCATTATCCTCAAAAGCTAATGAGTTGGCTAGCCCGCAAGATTATGGCTTGTGGTAAAGGCCGTGGAAAAACCATAATTGGTAATCAGCTCACCAAGATGTTGACTATTCCATCAAGAGTTGGCTAGTCCAGAAGCAAACGGCTTTTGGTAAAGACAAATCAAATCCGTTGACAGCTGGTGGTTTGCTAAAAATCACACGGTTATCAGGTGTGCCACAGTTCTTACACCTGGCTACTCCAGAAGTGATGGCTTTTGGTAAAGAGTAAAAATCCATTAATTTTTTCTCAAATAGATTGCTAGGGACTAGCAATAGTTTAGTGTAGGGGATTGATGAGTGTCTAAATACTCATCATTTTGTATCAATCTGAACTACCAAAACATACAAAAACACTCAAAAATGCATCATATTACTTAAAATATCTTAGAAGTGTGTTTTATATGTTTCAAATACAAAATATGCAAAAACAAATGAAAAACGTACAAAGTTTGCATAATTGGCAGTTTCAGTCCCTCAATTTTCAAATATTGTCAAAACTAGTCCCTAAAGGTTTAAAACAAATGAAAAGTCAACTTAAGTCCTTGGGAAACCAAAAATATTCAAAAATGATCCCTGGATGAAAGTTTACACAAACTGGCAACTTTTACCCCTCAAGTTACAAAATTGGCAAAAATGGTCCCTGGGTATTCAAAACTTGGAAATTTACAAATAATACCCTTGTACTATGCATGAATGACAAAATGGAACAATTTTGATAACATTTTGAGAAATTACATCCACAGTCCCTTAAAAATCCAAATTTACATAAATGGTCCCTGGAGTTTGAAAAATTACAGAAAAGGTCCCTGGATATTTTTAAAATGGAAAAATCATAAATTTGGTCCTTGGTTTATCTAACTTTGCAGGTTTGGTCCTTATGTGAAAAGTTTGGAGGAATTGCAAATAGGTCCCTCAACTTTGCAAGTTTGGCAGAAATAGTCCCTAGGAAATAAAAAATGGAAATTATCAAATACTACCCTTGTACTATTCACACTTGGCAAGAAAAACCCTATGAATAATTTTGGAACAGTTGCAAATCATACACCTTAACTTTGTCAAAATTACATTTTTAGTCCTTGTGAGAAATACAAACCAAACCGGATCCTTGTTATTTAATAAACCCAAAAACCAAATCCAATCCAAACACCCTCACTTAGCCCACCCCTTTTATTTCTTTGGGCCTGTTTTGTTTCCCAGCCCACCAGATAAACCCAACGCACCCTTTTAATAATAACGGGGGTTGACCCCAGTCAAACACCCCAAACCGCCAAAACCACCACCACCACTGTACACCCTTCTCCTCCACCCCTGCTTCACCAATACCAGGTGGTTTTCCCACCACATCCTCACCTTCCAGCTCACCCTAACCACTCTTCCACCTCACACACCAAACCACATAGGCATTTAATGCTTTCTCCACAATTTTTCAATCCAAACTACTTCACAACCTCTGTTTCTTCCATAAAAACCCAACTTGTCCTAAAAACCTTCTCCTTTGTCCCCTGACACCTCCACAACACTCCAATTAACCTTAATTATTCACCTTTGGCCCCAAGTTAACGTGGGGACTTTTGGCGCCAATTTCAGTTTAAACGGCTGAGATTGATTCAGAGCATTGGATGGCTGTGATTGAAGTGGGAAAGACTCAGAGCACTTCACGAAACCCTAATGGGGACTTATAAAAGGAAGAGAAGTACAGAAGTGGAAGATATAGTTTATCTTAGATTAAGAAAAATCGTATAAGTTGTAACTTGTTATCTCAGTTAATTTTCAAGCTTTTAAGCTTTGTATTAGTCAATTAAGGTGTAATCTCAGCTTTTGTAATAATAAATTTCAAGGTTTAAGTCATATCTCAGTTGGTGCAATTTTCAAGTTAATTTCAAATTTCTTAATCATGTCTAATATTGGTTGTAATGAATGATAAGGATCAATAAGTTCACATAAGCTCCTAAGAAGCTCATTTAAGCTTTTAGATACCCTAAAAGCAGTTTAGTAATTAAAAAAGCTCAAAAATACAAAAGGTCAACGAAAGTCAAACTGATTGGTTCTTGGTTATAAGCAATTGGAGCAGGGCATATTGTGGATGGTCCTGGGTTAGAATCCATTGGTGGATGTTAGGAAAAGTTTCTGTGTCCTTGGTTCATGGTTTGATCAGGAAAGCAATCTTGTAAGTTATCAAAAAAAATCTCATTTCTGCTTTTGTACCATTGATTTGCTTATTGCTTGCTTTCTCATTTTAATTATGCTTATTTAGTCTTAAATAATAATAATATAACATTAGAATATTATCTTGTTTATTGGAAATCATAATTGCTAAAACTTAAAAGTTTCACAGTCAATCTAGTATTATAAGTAATCTTGTGTATCTGTGGTCATTATCTTTTTCTAAGCACTTATTAATACTTAATATAACATAATAAGTTATGTTGGATCAGTAGGATAAGCTTTTATAGCCTTTAGCTACTTAAATCTCAAAACAGTCTAAGTATAAGGAGTGTTTGGATCAGGTTGTTCATCTGAGTTCAAGGTAGTTTGTGTTATTGTTTTTGCTTGCTTTAAGTCTTATAGTGTAATACTAGCTCAGAAAAACAAAAATACCAAAGTCTTAATTAGGTAAAAGTCAAAATCACAAGTATTTCTTCACCACAGTTAACTGTTTAAATAATAACACGAGGTTGTTGCGTGCCATAACTTAATACCTGAAAATACATGCTAAAGTGTCAACACGAGGTTGGTGAGTTCATAGAGTCTTGTGAAAAAGAATGTAATGCATATGAATGAAGATTTCCCAGCAAAGGCATCGTAAACACACAGGTTACAAGTCTCTTATGGCGGGACTTGGAACTGAGTGGATTTACGATGCCTTTGCTGGGAAATCTTCATTCATATGCATTACATTCTTTTTCACAAGACTCTATGAACTCACCAACCTCGTGTTGACACTTTAGCATGTATTTTTAGGTATTAAGTTATGGCACGCTACTGGAGGTTTTGGCAGGGCATGGCATGGTCATAGAAGACTCTGATTTTTCATTTGGGGACTGTTTTTAACTATTTTAAAGGCCTACTTCCGCACTACTTTTAACAATGTAAACTCAACACTTTGGTTAAATGATTTTATTCTAAATGATTGAAGTGAAAACCATTTTTGAACTTGTGTTGTAATACCAATTGAGTTACACCCCAGCTACATGTATGCTTCCGCTGGACCCGATTCTGGCGGTGTGACAATCGGCGACAATCTATATATACTAACAAGTCCTAGAAAACTAATTAAGATATAATGCTTGTGGAATGAATGTTTGCAGATTTCCTGGAGTTTATAAAACTAAAGAATTAGCAAAAACTTTTAAGACTCCGTTAGAAAAACAAAACTCGCAAAATTTCCAGAATTTTACACGTGACGCCGTTAGGAGTTAAGCCCTGACGCCGTCAGAAGTGACCTGCAGAAAACTTTATGTTAAGTTTCCGGAAAATTTCTGGAAAAACTTATGTCCTACTTCCTTGAAAATCCTGCAAAACATCATTATGACTCGATACAAGCATTTGACACTAACAAATACTAATATACATGCTCATTTAATATTGTGGCGAATCAAGATCATTTTCGTTCTTAGAAACAAATTTGGGGTTTCCCCTTACACTTAGCTTTTGCAAAATACCTTTATATGAAGTTAAGACGAAGTTAAACAACAAAATAAAGCATTTTCTCAATTTAATTTGAAACATGATCTACCAACAATAAAAATAAAGCATGCATACGGAAGCAAATAACATCAAACAATTAAAAATCAAACAAACACACAAAACATGGGTTGCCTCTAAGAAGCACTTTTCTTTATTTACGAGTCTTGTAGCTAGATTCAAGGTCATGGGCAATTACGTGACCTCATCATTGGTCTCATTCTCTAGGTCATCTTCAATCTTAGTTTTGTATTCCGGACCTAGTTGCAAACATTCCTTATAGAAACCAAGTATTCTACTCATGACATAATCTACTCCTCTACGTCTATCCTCATCATTCCTATAGTAAACCGCTTGCTTGTGTTCCTTTTCAAGGTTTGATAGAAGACGGTATTGTTCAATCTTATAAGGCATTTGGTAAGCAATCTCATCGTTCTCATTCTTGAATCTAACTATCCCTAGGGACGGTTCATAACTCATCTTAGAGGCCTCAACAAACGGTTTTCCGAACACTACTTGACTTAGGCAACCATCTATTACCGGACGAATATCCTATACAATCACAAAGTCGGTAACATAAGTGAAGTTTCCTACAAAGACATGTAATCCTTTCACTCTTCCTACAAAGTTGCTCATCCAATTCGTGTTAGGCATCATCCTATATCCAAGTTGCTTCTTCATTACCCAATTATAATAGGTCCTAGTCATGATGTTTATAGGAGACCTAAGATCGATGTAAGCTTTCCACACATGCATATGCCCAATGTTGCATGGTATGTTGATGTTAGAGGGATCACCTACTTTTATAAGGGGTTAACCAAGGATGTAAGGTGTCTCGGGATCATCGAATAGATCCTTGTGATATTCCCGTTCTTCCTTGGTGGGTAACTTATCAAAGTATTCTTCTACGTTTTCTACTTCCTCTAATTTTTCTCCCTTATTATCCTCAACTTCCTTGATCTCATCCTTAGTCCCGGTTTCTATTCCAACTTCATCCTTGTCACTTTCTTCTACATTCTTATCTATTGGCTTAATGGTGACAACGTTGACAAAGTGGACGTGTTTGGGTGATGAGGGGTCCTTAATTTGGATTCTGCTATTAGTGTCCCTAGTGTCCTTCCTAGGTGTAGTCAGCACTTGGTTGTTGAGGGCTTTCAACAAGTTGTCAATCTTATTGGTCATCTCCGTTTGTTGTTGCTTGAATTCAGTTTCAAATTTAGATATGCGAGCTTCTTGAGATGCCATAAACTTGGACATCAACCCTTCAAGATTATTGGTACTACCATAGTTATTGGAAGGATTATTGTTGAAAGTACGGTTAGAGGGTGGACCGTTTGGTTGGTAACGATTAGGTGGATTGGAAGAATTGTTTTGAGGCATGTTTTGGTTTTGTTTCCACCTATGGTTCGGGTGATTTTTCCAAGAAGGAATGTAGGAATCACCGTACGGGTTTGGCTCGGGTTTGAAAGTGTACCACTTGTCTCCCGCTTCGTCGGTACGCGAGGATACGTAATCCGCAAAAGCTTGTCCGGGGAGTTCCACGCAATCACGAGTGTCATGGGGACCATTACATAATTCGCTTGAAGAAGTGATTTTGTTCACTTGGCTTGAAGGCTTAGGAGCTTCGTAAGATTTCATGAGAAACTTGACTTGGTCCTCAAGTTCCATGATCCTACGGTCGGGAGTGCTAGAATTGTTCGAAGGCAAAGATATTGCCTTGACCATTTTGTTCAAATCACGGGGATCATTCCAACTTTCGTTGTCATAGAGAGCAAGATCTTCTATGAGCTCCCATGATTCTTCCGCACTTAGATCACGTAGCTTGCCACCGGCTGATTGGTCAATGGTTCGCCTTGTGGAGATATCGATATGGTCATAGAAGATTTGGACTTGGAGCCAAAGATCTATGCCATGATGAGGGACTTTTTGGAGTAAGTCCTTGAAATGAGTCCATGCATCATATAGAGTTTCACCTTGACGTAGTTGGAACATCAAGATATCATTTCTAAGCTTGGTAGTTCTCCCCGGTGGGAAAAATTGAGCAGGGAATCGAGTGGTGAGATCATCCCATGAGGTGATGGATCCCGCGGGTAAACGTTCAAGCCATTGACTAGCTTGATCACGTAGAGAGAATTGGAATAGACGTAATCGGGTCGACTCTCTAGTTACAACATCAAGGTCTATGGAATCTACGATTTTAAGGAAATCCTTGAGATGTTGACTAGGATCTTCGGAACGAAGTCCATGGAATGCACATCCGCTTTGCACCAACCGGATGGTGTCGGATCGCAAGGGGGACACATTGGCTCCTTGAGTGAGCTCAATAGTGTTTTGATAGCCTTGGTGGCTAGGACGGGAATACTCTCCTAAAGTTCGGGGCCTAGGAGGTTGGTTTGCTAGTGGTGGGTTTTGTGGGTGGTTTTGTTGTGGTGGGTTGATGGGTTCAAAGAGGTTACCACCTTCCATGAAGTCGGATGGTAAAGGTTACGAACAAAGATACGAAGAAATGAGATAGACTAAAGAGAACCTAAAAATAAAAATAAAACCTTACTAGAAAGGAATCTAGCAAGTAGACCTAATAAAAAGAAATCCTAACCTAGACAATAACTATTCCCCGGAAACGGCGCCAAAAACTTGATACGTGGGGATTGCACCCTCGCAACAGGTTTTACCCCTCAAGGGATCTCGAGAAGCTTACAACCCCCACCAGGCAGTGTACCTGATCGTTGTAGTATAGTATAGTGACAAGTACCGGGGGATTGATCGTTCAACTCAGGAATAGTGTCGCTAGGATTAGAAAGCCTACTAAACTAGGTCTAGAGGTGAGGGATGATTCTTTTTCTATTTTTATATTTTATGGAAAGCAATTAAAATCTCGGGTTTTGAAGGAGTGAGCGGAATTAGTTGCTAGTCAACTAACCCAATTAATCTAAAGATGCAATCAAAATAAAATAAAAGAAATGAAAATAAAACTATTATACTAATGTGGTGGAAACAATAATGAGGAAAGTTGTGTCTACTTAGATTTCATTGCTCCCTAGATATCTTTTACAGGTTGATTAGCTTGTTACAATTGCATGGATGATGGGTCATATTCCTTAATACTAGTCGTAGGGTCGTGTACAATATTCCCTAACTCTATAAGATCCTACTTCACTCCTATGTCGAGCCGTTAGAAGCTCCTGACATGGGATCATTAGAATTCTCTTACGCATTAAATACAACCAAAAATCGTAGTACACCTCCGATCATGTTTCTTAAGACGTTCAAGCAAGTTACCAATGGAAGTCTGCCAGTTTTCTTAAGCCTAACATCGAATACAATCATCTGTAACAATTATAAACAAACAATCAACCCATAATTAACATCTAGGTTTCACTACATCTAAGCAAACACAATGAAAATCTAGCCTAGCATGTTAAAAAGAAGACAAGCGTAAGATATAATCACACAACACATAGACATATTGAATGATTTAAATGAATACTTATCTTCAATTGAACATGGAAGAATCAAGGGGTTGAAACCCTTGAAAAGCTGATAAAATTCGGACTAGGGTTTATTCCCTCAAAGTTGCACACTAATGAATGAAATTTGGAAAACTATATATAGACTTTGCACTTTGACGGCGTCACGTATTAGCTTGTGACGTCGTCAACTCGCCGCCATGATAAAATCGTATTGCCTAGATCTATTTGAGACGCCGTCATGTGGAGAAATACTCTGGGCCGTCACTAGTGTTTGGACCCTGACGGCCTTGGTGACGTCGTCAGGTCCATAAGCTTGAAAATTTCTCTGGGCCGTCACGTTATAAGTCCACATCGACCTCTTTTGTAACTCTTGACGCCGTCACCTGTAAAGGCTTGACGCCGTCAGGTACTGTTCCAGCAAAGAAATTTGAGACTTTGCCGTTTTCTTCACTTTTATGCTCCAAAAACATCCAAAATGCTTCCTTTTCCAGATTTCTCTCCAAAAGTACCTAAAATGACAAAAGGAACGATTTAGGGCAATATTTGATCAAATAATCTCGAATTCGGGCTTAAATGACCCCTTAAAAGCGGTACACTTTTCGCCTCATCAGGCGCGCTTTGTCTTTGCTAAGTTTTGTAATTTTATTTGCTTTCGATTTTTATTTGTCATCATCAAAAAGGGGGAGATTGTTGAGGCAACATGATCAAGATCTCTTCTTGTTTTAATGATGACAAATAAACCATCGAAACACATAAAATAACAAACTTTAGCTCAAAATTGCCGGAGCCAATGTCTGCTCCTGGCGCGCTGATCGCGCGTCAACGCGCGAGTGACGCGCCAGGACACTGTATGGTTCTGGGCGAATTTTGAAAGTCGGCTTTCCCCTTACCCGACAAATGTGGATTTTTAAATACAGGTATGAATATGTTATGTGCATAATTGAGAACACTCGAAACGAGTTTTGAGACTTGAGAGATCCTACTTTTAAGTACCCATTTACGAGAAAACGCCAACTCATGTTTTCTAACTATCGCCTCTAGCCAAGGCTTTTCTAAACTTAGGGAGCTTGTATATTTCACGTGACATCGTGTTGAAGCATCCATATGCTCATATCCCGTGCTTACGTCTTCTCTAATTACGTAACGGGTTTACTCCCTTATTGGTCAAACTAAGTCAAAGGTCACTTTGCGTAAACGCATCCTTTCCCACTTGGGTTATGCTTTACATCAAGGCAAAACACTTAACTTGTTTGAACCAAGGTATTAATTGAGAATGTCGAGTCGTGGAAAGTCACGAGATATGAACCTATGGATTCTCGACATTGTGTTACTTGAACTAATAAGTAACTTATGATTTTCTCAACTTATAATCTTAATTGTCTAAACCTTTTCTTCTTAATGACAATTAGATTATGTCTTAATCTTCTCTTAATCTCATTTCTACAAAAGACAAATCTAATCATATCCAAATCAAATATTCTCTTACACAATCTCTTACACTCTTACATATTCCCTTACACACTACATCTCAACTATCCATTCCCTTACAACACATCTTAACCCTCTACATTTTCAACACATGGGAATTTTTTGAATTCCAAAGAGGCTCCATCTAATCCAAGCCATCCAATTCAAACTAAACACATCTCAACCATCCATCCAATCTCTTCTCTATACCATCACATGTGTTTAATCCAAGCCATCCATTTCAAACCAAAACCATCTCAACTATTGATTTCCCCTTTCCCCCCAAGCAAAGCATATTCCTTTGGAATATCCTTTCTTAATCCAAACACAAGGCATCTTTGATCCTAGCTATCCAATTCCATCTCATCTCAACCCTGCATCTCATTCTTCCCCCAAGCATTGGAATTACCTTGGCATATTCTTTCTCTCTTTTCTATGCCATGTGAGGAATAACACTTCAACCCCTTCCAAATTACCCTATCTACACTTTATACCATTGGTAATTTGTTTTCTCATAAACACTTCACAAAACATTTTCCAAATTGGCTATTTGAGTTGGTAAACCTTAGATTAATTAATGTTAAGGTTTAGTGTGAAGTACAATTGAGGGTTTAGCAACGTAAGATATTTATAAAGCCAACACCCAAATCTTTGGGAAAAATTTCCCAGTGTGTCTGGCACGCCACCCACGCGTCAACGCGTGGGCAGCGTGCCGGCCTCGGTAAAATTTTCCCAAGTTGGGTTCTTGGCCTATAAATACCACCCTTGCCTCTTGTATTCCTCACCCCTTGCCATTATTCTTTCTCTCTAGATTCTTTCTTTCTAAACACTCTCAAATCTCTCTATCTCTCTATCTCTCTATCTCTAATCTTGTGTTCTTGATTTTCATACTAACATCTTGCAAGGGAAGAATCACAAGAACCTAATCCACTCTTGTGATTGTGTCGAGGGTCTTCTTATCTATACCCTTTCTACTAGAATCGAGTCTGTAGGTTAGGTTAGGGCTTGATTATACAAACATTTATTCATTCAATTGTTTGTAAGGGAAGTCTTGTGTCTTGGTGACCAAGCCTAGATAATTGGGGATCTAGTTGGGGTTTGATACTTCCGGTGGGGAGTCTTGGTAATGATCTTTGTGATCCTTAGGAGAAATCAAATCGTGAGATTCTTTTGGGTGGTTTCCGAGGGCGGAATACGTTGGCGAGTAACTCCTTCTTTGTGAGCATCAATATTGGTGAATATTGGTGGAGTGAATTGTAACGGTTTGTAGTCCACCGAAAGGATTATACTAGTGAATAGTATCGGAGTCGCGGATTCGCAACTGGACGTACGGATGGTATAAACCACCCATCCTGAACCAATATATATCGTTGTGTTCTTACTTGCTTTATATACTTTGGTTGTGGTAGTGGTTGTTGGATTATTGTACAACCACTTGATGTTCTCTTTGGCTTAAAGTTTTTAAACATCTAAGAAGCCGAAGAACCCGTATTCACCCCCTCTACGGTTCTACATAATTAAATGATAATAAAGATTAACGGATGAGATTTTTCCTATTTAGGTTATCTGGATAGGGAAAACCTTTTTAACTCAGATGTACGTGGTCTTATTGGGTTATCCCAGAAGCGTTCCCGACCCTTTCCTAGCCCATCCCAAATGTACACACCTATAGAGTTTTGAACCATTAATCTCTTGTGAAGAAACTTAAGGCCTAGTTACAAATTAACAAATCAAGAAGGAAAAAGAAGAAAGAAAACTTACAAAACAAACACCCCTTAAATGGACCTAGGGCATTTGTATGTTTCATGTTGGGTGGTAGCCAAACACCATAACACTTTACACCATTCGTCTCATAAACATCGATGACATCGACCACCATTGTTCTCATAAATTCCATTGAACGCGCCATTGGAATCACCATCACAAAAGACCCAGACATCGTCGACATATGGCTTAAAAAACTTGAAAGCAAAAACCAAAACCTTAATGAACTAAACATTGGAATTGACTCCAAGTGGGATTGTGAAAACACAGTAACAATTCTACAAATATGTGTTTACTCTAACTGCCTCATTTTCCAATTGAACCACTCACGCTATATTCCCGTGTCTTTGATAACCTTTCTTAATACTCCTAGTTATACATTCACATGCATTGGAATTGAGGAAACTTGTGAAAAGTTAGGGTACAGGAGAGCATTACTTGAGCAAAACCAAACTAATTTTCTTTCAAATATGGCAGTGGAGAAAGGTTATTGCACCGAGGATAATGAGGGCTTAGGATTGGTTGAGTTGGCGGAAATTGTGCTTAAGAAGAGAGTGGATGAGGGTTATCAGGATGTGCGGATGAGGCGATGGGACGAAGAGGATTTTTCTGATAATCAGGTCAAGTGTGCGTGTATTGATTGATTTTTGTCTTTCAAAATTGGGAGGGTTCTTAGAGAACAGGAAAAGTGAATTTTTTCTTGTTGCGTTATTTGGATGCTCGTAGTTTTTAAGGTTGTTTTGGTTGGAAGTACGTTAGAGGGTGGTTGTTGTAGGTTCTAGTGTCGTGTTGGTTAGAATCTTCATTTGGAGTGGTTACAATGGTCATTCAGTTATGTTTAGTAGGGTGGTTGATGTTGCCTTAGTGTCGTATTGGTTGTAGTTTTCATTAAGAGTCGTTGTAATTACTAGCCTTTTGCTAGTTTTCACTTGGCTATATGATACAATTTTAGAAAAAAAAAATCCCTTTATATAACAGTTTACTCGGAAATTTGTCACAAAAATGATGTAAGTCGCCTTCATTGACTGATTCTTGAGATTTATAATGATTACAAAAGTTTTCAACAAATTTAGTTGGTTTACTGTTTGTTATTGAACTGAAACAAGTGTTTTTAGTTCACGCATTTTTAATGATTATTGATTTATTGGTATGTTTATTAGTTTAAGACTTACATGGAGACAGTGAGTCTGTGTGTACATGTATAATGACTATTTTATACTTCAGCATACACAAATATGTTTGTGAAACAGGATCATATTGTCTAGTAGAGAATTTATTAAATGTTTGATAGGATGGAATCGGTTGGATGTTTGTTATTTCGTGAATGACTAATTTGTTGTTGAAGTTGCCGCAAATACTGATAGGTGAGTGTATACTGGATTTGGTTGTGGTCTTGCACTTTCTGCTGAAGTTGCCGCAAATACTGATTGGCGAGTGTATACTGGATTTGGTTGTGTTCTTGCACTTTCTGTTGAATCGCCTAAGCTAGAGTAATTTGTTGTTGAACAATATCGTCATTGGTTTCTTGAAGCAAAAAAATCAATTACCTTGTTATATTTTTCATTTGCTAAAAAAACTACTTTCAAGTTTCAATACTCACAATTGTTAACCCGTTCAGCCTCTTTTGACTCATTATACTTTGTAAATGAGACTTCAATAGCTTTAATTTGAAAAAAAAAATAATAATAAAAAATTAAGATGCTATAGTGACATGTATGGTAAACAAAGTCTTGTATACAAGTAAAACATTCAGAAACATATCCATCTTCTTCATAAACTCCATGATTCGAATGGATGTCCAAGGTCTTTCACCCTAATATGCTCCATTAGTTACATGTCTTGTAAAATTTATAACTTAATAAACAAGTCATTTCCATCGATATCACAATCTTTATCATTTGTCAAAGTAGATTCAACAACATTCTTTTTCCATTGTTTGATTGGTATTTAACATCACTCCCAACTCATACCAAATTCTAAAATTAGTCACATGCTCATAACTACTTTCATGAAATTTACTGTATTACCAAGATGTTTCTAATCATGTATTCCTTCACTTGTTTCTAATCATTTATTTTTTATAATTAAATGATAATAAAGATTAACGGATGAGGTTTTTCCTATTTAGGTTATCTGGAAATTAAGAGCAAACCTTTTTAACTCAGATGTACACGGCCTTACTAGGTTAATCCTAAAAGCGTTTCTGACCATTTCCTAACCACCCCAAATGTACACCCGTATAGAGTTTTGAACCATTAATCTCTTTTTAGAAAACTAAAGACCTAAATTACAAAATAAGAAAGAAGAAGGGGAAAAAAAAAAAAAAACTTACAAAACAAACAACCCCCTTAAATTGGCCTAGGGCATTTGTAATTTTGTATGTTTCATGTTGGGTGGTAGCCAAACACCATAACACTTTACACCATTTGTCTCACAAACAGCAATGACATCGACCACCATTGTTCTCCTCAATTCCATCGAACGCGCCATTGGAACCACCATCACAAAAGACGGACACATCGTCGACAAATGGCTTAAAAAACTTGAAAAGAAAAACCAAAACCTTAGTGAACTAAACATTGGAATTGACTGCAAGTGGGATGGTGAAAACACAGTAGCAATTCTACAAATATGTGTTAACTCTAACTGCCTCATTTTCCAACTGAACCACTCACGCATTATTCCCTTGTGTTTGATAAACTTTCTTAATACTCCTAGTTATACATTCACAGGCATTGGAATTGAGGAAACTTGTGAAAAGTTAGGGTACAGGAGAGCACTTCTTGAGCGAAACCAAACTAGTTTTCTTTCGAAAATGGTGGACTTGGGGGATCTGGCAGTGGAGAAAGGTTATTGCACCGAGGATGATATGGGTTTAGGCTTGGTTGAGTTGGCGGAAATTGTGCTTAAGAAGAACGTGAACGAGGATTATCAGGATGTGGGGATGAGGCGATGGGACGGAGAGGATTTGTCTCGTAATCAGGTCAAGTGTGCGTGTATTGATGGATTTTTGTCTTTTGAAATTGGGAGGGTTCTTAGAGAACAGGAAAATTGAGGTTTTTCGTGTTGCGTTATTTGGATAATCGTACTTTTTAAGGTTGTTATGGATGGAAGTTTGTTAGAGGATGGTTGTTGTAGGTTCTCTAGTGTCGTGTTGGTTAAAATTTCCATTTGGAGTAGTTAAAATGGTCATTCAGTTATGTTTAGTAGGGTCGTCGATGTGTCGCCTTAGTGTAGTGTTGGTTGTAATTTTCATTAAGAGTCAGTTTTAGTTACTAGCCTTTTGCCAGTTTTCACTTAGCTATATGATAAAATTTTAGAAGCAGCCAGGTTGACCCCGAAGGCCGAATTCTAAGGTAGAGAACGCTGTAATAAGAAAAGTTTTCAACAAATTTAGTTAGTTTAGTGTTTGTTATTGAATAATCATTGCAGTTAGGCTTCAACCATTTAGAGGATTAATTAAATTGTTTTGAACAGAAACAAGTGTTTTTAGTTCACGCATTTTTACTGTTTATTGATTTATTAGTATGTTTATTAGTTTAACATCGAGTCTGTGTGTACATGTATAATGACAATTTTTATACTTAAGCATACACAAATATGTTCGTGTAATAGGATCTTATTGTTCGGTAGAGAATTTATTGAATGTTTAATAGGATGGAATTGGTTGGATGTTTGTTATTCCGTGAATGAGTTATTTGTTGCTGAAGTTACACAAATACTGATTGCTGAGTGTATACTGGATTTGGTTGTGGTCTTGCTCTTTCTGCTGAATCGGCTAAGCTAGAATTGAATGTCGTGCTTGTTGTACCTGATCTACCTTTCACAAATGACTATGGTGTTTGGGAGGATATATTATAGGCATGGAGATACTTCATTTATTATTTGCATTTGCAGTAGTTGATTGTTTGGGTCAAACTTGTTTCAGTTGAAAGTCTTATTAGTTTGATGGCATCATCCTTTATAAGTGGGATTCGCTACAAGTTTCTCTAATAGAAACCATGTCAGTTTGAAAATTAATATTAGTCATGGGACTTATAAAGTTATAAGCCAAACTCAACCCATTTCATTAACATGTTTGGCATGTCTGAGGTTGCTTGAATAACACAATGATAGAATGTAGTTCTCTGGTCTTGGCTTTAATCATGGTAAGTAAAGAACTATCGGTAAGCTTAGCAAGGGGAAAGAGGACGTTGTTTGGATATAAGTTCCATGATTATTATTTGTTGCTAAATCAAGCCCTCTCATTTAAAATCTTGACTTCGCTCCTGATTGAGCATAAAATCAACCGTTGATGTAAATCAGTAAATAATTTTAGCAGCATAATAGTTCATATCAAACAGTTTGGACATGTTAAGTGAATTATAAAAGTATGCATACATATCAAACATTGAAGGTAAGGTAATGTTTATATTTTTTTTTTCAAAGACCAGATCATATCTCATCAAGATTTCTCAAAAGATCTGCATAAATGAAATGGAACTGATTTTAGCCATAATCAACATTCCGAGGCAAGATACTTGCCCAAAACCATAAAGACTTCATATTCTTAAACTTCACCTGTATGTGCTCCGTCTTATGCTCAATGATACAAAGTAAAATGGATCAATAGGAACCTGATAATCATTATGCAGCTGAATTCATCTATTTAAAGAAAGTTTGTTGTACAGATTTAAATGGCCCACCAAGGTTACCTAAAAGACTTCTGTAACACTCGTCATATGAAATCATTCAATAAATTCATACCATCATCAACATAGCCCCATAAGCTACTTACAAAGAAGAGTAAAAAACAATCTATGATTATCAGATATCCGACGATAAGCCGAATAAGAAAATGTTACAACTTACAACCAAAACAATTTTTTTGCATAAAAAGATGTACCAAGTAACTCAAGTAAACATCCAATACTCTGTGACCAACTTATAAAATCCATTTTCCGTCTTGCAGCAGTTTAATGCAAATGTATACTTGAACCGAAAGTAACTTACAGTGCTTTACACACGCCTAGCTACCTGCAACGGAAGGACCCAAAAGTTGAGTTAACTGGGTATTTATAATCATGACTAGAAGCCCGAATCAAAAATTTTTAGGATCAAGCCAATTAAGTAGCCAACTGAACAACGTACTAGACAAATGCATACATAATGGGACTACTGGAACAAATATTCTAACATGGGGCATACAGCTAGTGGATGCTTTTTAGTATGATAATACACCTAAGAAAGAATAAAAATTATTTCATTATCTTGTTTATGTTGGAATTAATGTCCAAGTTCATAACTAATTGGTGAGACTATCGTCAAAAGTGGAGTCCTTTTTGGGTCGCCCTCGATGAACCGTAAAAGAGAAAATGATTCAAAGAATAAGTTACGGCATAACCACGTTAAGTGTTACGTGGTAACAAGGTCTAGGGATGGTTTTTGGGGTTTGTCCCACATCGCCCCAAAGGGTGAACCAACACCTCTTCCTTGCCTTATATATAGAGGGATCATGCCAAATTTATTACTACAAATCATCTCATTCTTATTCCTACTCCTTATAAGAGTCTTTCGTTTATCGGGACCTTAGGAGTTCGAAAGAATAGTTTCTTTTTGGTTCTTGGGTGTGAACTATTAGAGGTACTCTCGTTTGGGTACTCGCCTCCAAGTTCGACCAAGGTGGTCCCCGTGAGAAATTCGATTTTCTCAAAGGTTAGTAATTTTCTTCTTTCCTTTTTAATTACTTATTTATTTATTTCTTTTAAGTTGCTTTTAGTTAATTAGGTTTAGATCCTTTAGGGTTTAGTTCCCTTCTTGCCCTAGATTATTATTATTTCCGCTGCGTATTAATCTAGTTGGGAATAGAAAACCCATCAGTGGCATCAGAGCTTTAGCCTAATTCTATTAGCACTTAAAAAGTAAATTGTTAACATGTGATAAGTGTAAATAATAATTGTATATTATATTATTGTCTTATGATCATTGAATGTTAATATGAATTTACATTTTGAACCTTATATTTTAAAATGTTTTAAATAGAACCTTAAAGTTTAAAATGTTTTGTTTTTAACCTTATATTTTAAAATGTTTAAAATAGAACCCTAAAGTTTAAAATGTTTCATTTTGAACCCTATATTTTAAAATGTTTAAAATAGAACAAAAGTTTAAAATGTTTAAAAGGAACCTTATATATATATATATTATAATTGTTATATTACTTGAAACTACTAAAACAAAATTCCCGTTTTAGATATATAGAAAATGTGAATAGTATGCTAACCCATGAAAACCGCACATCTATCATATGGGCTATTAATGGAGCGTGTGTGGTTTACCGGCACATTAATAAGAGAACATAAGTAAAAGGTGATGTGGGTCTCGCGATTCTCGGGCTGACTCGAGCCGGGTACCACGCGGGTTTTGCATGGTTAAATTCACTGTCTTATTCATGATCCTCGGCATCCCAGTCATGAATTGTAGATAAGCATATACGAGATTAACATGCCATTGATCAGAATCAATGAATCTCAAAAGAACTAGGAATTTCATAGAGAATGAAATTGACAAAGACATTGTCTACCTAAAATAATTTCGTGATATGATTACGGCAACCCTCTTCATAAAACGAATCTAAAATATGGATCCTAGCCTTAATATAAAATTGGGTAATTGATTAAGGAATATTCATGCTAAACTAAAACTGTTTTATCTTATAGATGTCTACTGAAAATGGTGTCAATCCTCCCGTTCCCAATCCCTCACATAACCCAAACTTCACATTACTCTCAGTTCTTGGGAGGGAAAGACTCACCGGTCCTAACTATATGGACTGGATGCGAAACCTTAGGTTTACCCTAAGGTACGAGAACAAAGAGTATGTTCTCGATGAGCAAATTCCCAAAATTGATGATGATTCAACCCAAGAAGAGATTGAAGCTCACCGAAAGCACTATGATGATGCAAACAAAGTGTCATGCATCATGGCATCGTCCATGAGCCCTGAACTGCAAAAGACTTTTGAGAACACTTGGGCTTATGAGATGAACCAACAGCTCAAAGAAATGTTTCAGGCAAAGGCAAGCAAAGAACGCCTTGATGTTGTTAAATCCCTCATGGCTTGCAAACCAAAACCTGGAGCCTCTATTTGTACTTTTGTCTTAGAGATGAAAGGGTACTTTGACAAATTGGGATCTCTGAACATGGTATTCGATACTGAGCTTTCTATCAACATAATCCTATCTGGTCTGCCAGCTGATTACAATCAGTTTGTGCTCTCGTATCAAATGAACGGGAAAGAGACCTCAATAATGGAACTCCATAGCTTGTTGCAAACCGCTGAGCAAGGGATCAAGAAGATTGATATGCCCTCTACTTCAGCGGCTCCTGTGTTGACTGTTGGTCATAATGTAAAGAAAAGAAAGACTTCTCATTCCAACTGGAAAGGAAAGGCCACAAAAGGAAAGTCCGATTATGGGTCTAAGAGAAAGGCTGAATCTGATATTGCACCGACAAGTGATCCAAAGGAAGCAGTGTGCTTCTACTGCAACACAAAGGGACATTGGAAGCGTAGCTGCCCAAAATATCTGAATGACCTCAAAGACGGAAAGGTCGAAAAGAGTAGTCACTCAGGTATGTTTATGATCGAACTCCACAATACTACAACTTCTGATTCGTGGGTCTTGGATACAGGGTGTGGTACTCACATTTGCACTGTATTGCAGGGTCTAAAGGAAAGTAAGAAGTTGAAGCATGGAGAGCTCAACTTAGTCATGGGGAACAGGAAAATCACACCTGTGACGAAGATTGGAAAGTACGAGCTCATGCTAAAGTCTGGAGTTAGGATAAATTTAAATAATTGTTGTTATTCGTCAGAAATAACAAGAAACATTATTTCATTTCATGTTTTGTTTAAGGATGGTTATCAATTTTCATTTGACAATGAGAATGGAGATATTTTGGTTTATTCAAATGGTTGTTTTATATTTAAAGCTTCTCCTTGCAAAGGCATATATGAAACTGTTGAATGTATTAGTGATGATAGCAATGTGATTTTAAATGTTGGTTCGTCAAATGAGCTTGATAAATCAAAATTGTGGCATTCTCGTCTTGGACACATAAACAAGAAACGCATCGCCCAACTCCAAAAGGATGGAGTGTTGGAATCATTCGACTTCAAATCGGATGATGTATGCGAGTCTTGCTTATTGGGAAAGATGACTAAATCACCATTCACAGGAACATGTGAAAGAGGTGAAGGATTATTGGACTTAGTACACACAGATGTGTGTGGACCATTCCGATCAACCACAAAAGATGGAAACCGCTACTACGTTACATTTACTGATGATTTCAGTAGATATGGATATGTTTATCTGATTAAACATAAGTCGGATACTTTTGAAGTATTCAAAAGGTATCAAAACGAAGTAGAGAACCAACTGGGCAGAAAGATAAAGGTGCTCCGGTCCGATAGGGGAGGAGAATACCTTAGTATCGAATTTTTCGATCATCTTAAAAACTGTGGTATAGTTTCACAGTTAACTCCTCCTAGAACACCACAACTAAATGGAGTTGCGGAGAGGAGAAATAGAACCCTGTTAGACATGGTTCGATCTATGATGTGTCGAGCAACACTTCCAATAAGCTTCTGGGGTTACGCATTAGAAACAGCCGCCCATATCTTAAATCTTGTACCCACTAAGAAGGTTTCGAAGACACCTTTTGAGATGTGGAAGGGAAAACGTCCTTCCCTTGGGCACATCAAAATCTGGGGTTGTGAGGTTTTCGTTAGACGAGAAGCTCAGGACAAACTAGAAGCCAGATCCGAAAAGTGTCTTTTCGTCGGTTATCCTAAAGAGTCATTTGGATATTTGTTTTACAAACCCAAGGATAATGTGGTGTTTGTAGCTCGAAGAGGAACGTTCCTCGAGAGAGAAATGATATCCAAAGAGGACAGTGGGAGTAAAATAGACCTTGAAGAAATTCAAGATTCTTCCGATGAAGAACCTATAGTAAACACTGACATTCAACAAGAGGTGGTGACACCTGTTGAACCTGATGATATATCCTTACCCATTCGCAGAACAAGTGGTAGAGTTAGCAAGCCTCCTCATGATCCTCAGTTCTACTATGGTTTTCATATTGAAGAGGACAAGATTAGTGATAGTACACTAAGTGAGTTGGATGAGCCTGCTAACTACAAGGAAGCGATGGCAAGCCCTGAGGCTGCTAAATGGAAGGAAGCTATGAAAAGCGAGATTCAGTCTATGTATGACAACCAAGTTTGGAATTTGGTTGACACTACACTCGGTCTTAAGATTGTGGGATGTAAGTGGATCTTCAAGAAGAAGACAGACATGGATGGGAATGTACACACTTATAAAGCTAGGTTGGTAGCGAAGGGTTATACTCAAACCCACGGGATTGATTATGATGAAACCTTCTCACCAGTAGCTAAAATAAAGTCAATTAGGATAATGCTTGCCATAGCTGCGTTTCATGATTATGAAATATGGCAGATGGATGTCAAGACCGCTTTCCTTAACGGAAAACTAACAGAGGATGTGTTTATGGCACAACCAGAAGGTTTTGAAAATGCAAAGTATCCTAAAAGAGTGTGCAAGCTTCAAAAGGCCATTTATGGACTTAAACAAGCATCTCGTAGCTGGAATCTCTGCTTCCATGAGAAAGTCACACAGTTTGGATTTTCTAGAAGCGAAGATGAGTCCTGTATATATATCAAAGTCAGTGGGAGTATTGTAGTCTTCCTGGTATTATATGTGGATGATATACTACTCATAGGAAACGATATCCCAACATTACAAAGTGTAAAAGAATGGTTGGGGAAATGTTTCTCTATGAAAGATTTGGGAGATGCAGCATATATTCTCGGTATAAAGATTTACAGAGATAGGTCAAAGCGTCTTATAGGACTTAGCCAGGACACGTACTTAGATAAAATTTTGAAAAGATTCAAAATGGAGAATTCTAAGAAAGGGAATCTACCTTTACATCATGGCATAAAGATTAGTAAGGATCTATGTCCGAAAACTAATGAAGAACTGGACAGAATGAGTCGAGTCCCATATGCTTCGGCTGTAGGATCGATCATGTATGCCATGACGTGCACAAGGCCTGATGTCTCCTTTGCTTTGAGCATGGTGAGTCGACATCAGCAGAACCCTGGTGAAGGTCATTGGACAGCAGTAAAGAACATTCTTAAGTATTTAAGAAATACTAAAGACAGGTTCTTAGTTTATGGTGGAGAAGAAGAACTCAAAGTGACTGGTTATTGTGATGCAAGTTTCCAAACAGATAAAGATGATAGTCGTTCACAGTCTGGTTGGGTATTTTTGCTAAATGGGGGAGCGGTGACGTGGAAAAGTTCAAAGCAGGATACAGTGGCAGACTCCACATGTGAGTCCAAGTATATTGCAACTTGTGAAGCTTCAAAGGAAGCTATTTGGATGAAGAATTTCATTGGAGATCTTGGAGTTGTTCCAACAGTACAAGATCCCATTGAAATATTCTGTGATAATGAGAGTGCAGTCGCCTTGACTAAGGAACCCAAGGATCACGGAAAGTCAAAACACATTGAAAGGAAATACCATTTTGTTCAAAGAAAGGTAGAAGAAGGACACGTGATTGTGAAAGACATACGATCAGAGGATAATCTAGCTGATCCATTCACAAAGGCATTGGCTAAGTCCAAACA